>BGNK01001395.1:0-117185 GCA_003297005.1 Symbiodinium sp. clade A Y106 | reverse complement strand
TGACTCGACTTGGCCTCGCTCTTCAGCTCGCAAGGCGGCGCGAACGTCGCGACACTGCTCCGAGCTGTCGCGCTCGCCGCGCTGCAAGTTGTGGCGTTCACTGCTAGCCGCCTAGCCGCACAAAAAGTGCGCGTGAGAAAAAGGCAAAGCGAAAGTCGATGGAAAAAGGTCGTGCACTCGTTCGCCCACACATGCGGATGTGTTTGTCATTGCAAGCATTTGCTAAGCACAGCGATTCGCTGACCCTTCTTTGAAGTAGTGGCCGCTTGCAATATGTTTGTTGACATTGCAGCGGTGCCTTGCTTTTGCTCCACGTTTTGGTCCGGGCATGATCATATCGCCCCCAGTGAAAGGGGGCCGCTGCGATAGCACTCCGCAGGAGGCGTCGCTGTATCATTTCGGGCAAATGCAAAAGCGAGTGGGGGAAAACATGTAGATGAGCAGCGGCGTTTTGTTATACACAGTTGTTTGAAACAAGATCACCCATTGCAAGCATTTGTTTTGTCGGAACTCTCTGTTTTGGGCGAGCGAAACAGGGCACCGGTTTAAAGGACATCAAATTGCATGATGCAGCCCTATCTGATCTTGCAGCTGAAAGCGAGGCTTGTCAACGACACTGTTACAGTCGAGGGTTTGTCGTTTTGCCATAGATGCTTGGATTTGTTTCGGTTAGNTGCAGCCCTATCTGATCTTGCAGCTGAAAGCGAGGCTTGTCAACGACACTGTTACAGTCGAGGGTTTGTCGTTTTGCCATAGATGCTTGGATTTGTTTCGGTTAGTTGTTGTGTAGACACATATTTCCGACGAAATGTTTGTATTCATCAGTTCGGCCATAGGCCCTAGGAGGGGGTGCTTGCCGTTAGTCGCAGGCAAGTCTTTCCGATGGCACGATGTAGAAGCCATGTTGTGTTGTGTTCTTGCTGGATCGCAACGAAACCAACAACGAGTTCAAAATTAGGTCCAAAGCATTTACGGAATCGGCCATGTTATGCTACCATTACTAGCGAATATGATGTCCTTGTTATGTTGACCTCTATATTTTGTACAACGACGACTACCACCACCGCGACGACGGCTACGATTACGAGTATGCGACGACACGACGTCGACTACTGCTTTTATTGCAACAACAACGACGAGAACGAGTACTACTAAAACTATGACCTACTACTACCACTACTATTACTACTACTACTACTACTACTACTACTACTACTACTACTACTACTACTACTACTACACTACTACTGCGACTACTACGCGTATCACTTACTACACGACGGCGGCTACCGCTGATACCATCACCACCACCGCGACTGCTACTACGACGACAACGACGACTACTACCACAACCCTTGCTGCTGCTACTACTATTTCGATTACTTCTATTACTGCTGCCACTACGACTCCCATAACTACCCGTACAACGACGACGACAACGACTTACGACGACGACGACTACTACTTGGGCAGCATGCCCTCAGGCGCCTTGGCATGTTATGACATATAGGGAATATGCAAGTTTGTTAAAGTTTGCTGTAGGCGACTATCTGAGCTGAAATTTAGCGTTCAGTGCCGGTGGTTACTCTGCTGCTGATGCTGCTGCTGCTGCTGCTGCTTCATGGACGAAGTGTTACTATGACTACCAGCAGGACCCCACAGTGCATCTACGTAGAGGGATGCGACAGCTTGGAAAGTTGAGGGCCTTGGGCATTTAACACCACTTTTGATCGTTTCACTTAGAATAAATAAAGTGCACGGCTTACAACTCGACGGGCCGCTACAAGAAGGCAAAACCTGCATGTGATTCACCTTGCGACAGATTGACAGTTTTGTTGGCACACTGGCACAGCTTCCATACTCAGCATCACACCAGCAGCACAACTGCACATACACGCGAAAATCGCGAACACCTTCCAAAAATACAACAGAAAGAAAGCGTAGCATCGCAAACTGAGACTACTCCTCCTACTATTACTTTTCCTACTGCTACTGCTACTCCCACGTCTAGTGCCATTGCGACTGCCACTGCCACCTGCACTGCCACTGCTGCTACAGCGGATGCCGCTGCTGCTACAGCTGCTGGTGCTGGTGCAACTGCGACTGTGATTGCGAGTGCGATTGCGACTGCTGCTGCTAGTGCTACTGCCACGATTTCTGAAACAGCTACAACCGCGACGACTACTGCCCCTGCTATTGCTACGACTGCTATCACCGCAGCCGCTACGACGATTACTGTACTACACATTGCTACTCCTGTGCCTCCTCGTCCCACTATTTTTTTCCAATACTACTACCACCACCACTTGGTGGTCTTTGTCGTCGTCGCTGTATTAGTAGTAGTAGTAGTAGTAGTAGTAGTAGCATTAGCAGCAGCCGTCCTTCATATGTTTCCTTCTTATTACTGGTATTGTTACCATTTACAACTGCAATTGCTGTTGTTATTGGTGTTGCTATTGCAGCAATAGCATTACGGCCACTTCTACCGCTGCTGTTTCCGCTGCTGCCATCATTAGCTGCTGCTGCTGCTGCTATTGCTGCTGTCGCTGCTCCTACTACCACCACTGGTGGTGCTGGTAGAGGTAGCTGTGCATAGTGGCATAGTGATAGTAATAGTAGGGGTGGTGGTGGTGATGGTGGTCGTCGTCGTAGTACGACGACGTCGACCACCGCTACTACGACCATCACCACAACAACAACTACTACTTCTACTTATAAAAATAACTACAACGACAACCAGGCACGGCTCCGGCGACGTAGGGTGTGTGCCAACTAAAGTGGCAACGGGGGTGTTTTGCAAAGCAACACTCAACAGGCTCCAGCCAGCTCTTCGCAGCGGCACCTTACAGACGCAGGCAAAAAATTCAGAAGGTCACCGGTCGCAACAATTCTGGGTAAGCCGCCCGTTTGCACCTGTCGGCACCAGTCACGACATGCAGTACACGGCTGAGGACGCCCTTCACATGTCAACGCCAAAACAGCGTTACGTCCCAGTTCAAAGCTTCACCTAGTGCGGTGGTCTCATACACGACGAAGTCTAGCCAGCGACGAGCAACATCGGGATGTGTGTGCGGGCCATCCACTGCTGGTAGGCATGGTGGTGGTGGTGGTGGCGATGTACAAGCAAGGAAGGTAAGAAAAAAATGAAGAATAGTAACATCAGTAGTAGTCGTCCCCAGCTCCCGGTGCTCGAGGACGTGCTGCACGACGCCATCTTTGTTACCCCAAGCTTCTTGGTTTCGTAGGCTGCAATCTGTACGGGGCCCGAGACTTTCCTTGCGCGGGCGCACAGGGGAAAACTTCCCATCTCCGGACAGCCGCTATTGTCGGTCCTTTGTGCCGCGAGGCATTGCTCCCAGAGCAGCCGATTCTAGGCCACAAGCGCTTCAGCCGCAGATGTGTCTTCGAGATGAGCTGGGTTTACTCTTTAGCACATTGCTAGATCCTTGCCGTTTTGGGCGACCGCACGTGATCTCCAAACGTTGCAATGCGTGTTGAAAGTCCCGGCACGGTCTTGTGATTGATTTCATGTGGGGTTTGCAAGCTTCATGTCAGCACTTTGCCGCATGCCGCGAGTTGGCCCAAGAAATTCGTGGTACCCGAACACGTTCATGCAACCGGAGCATGCACAAGTTACGGCAACATGCGAATGTCCAGGCCATACACCGACTCCGTTTCACCTTGTTTGTTGGCATGATGGCATGTCGGCGCATGCTGGCCACCACGTTCCTCGGACACCTCTTGAGTAGGTGGTTGAAGTTCTTGTGCCCACCACCACCTTTGGAGTGCCTGGTAAACAGACATGTTTCACCTTTGCAAGTTCAGGTTATGTATCGTGGCCTTCTTCGCCAGCACCGTGCTGAGCCAGGCGATGCTTTGGAGCTGTGTTCCGAAGCAACATATGTCTTTCTGCAAACCGTACTTGTTTTACTTCGCAACATCATGCAGAGAGCTTTATAGGCAAAACAGATACAGTCCATGTGCAGGAATCCAACGTGACCTGGACCGAAATTTGGGTCAGCGGAGATGTCCCAAATACCCGCCAGCTTCACACTGCCGCCCTTTGGACGCACAATTGGTTAGCGAAGGCTTCAACACAGTTTCACGTACCGGGTGATAGTTGGCTTGCATAAACATGCCGTGGCATCTTGCAGCATTCGCCAATTGTTATGTGCAGCACCTCCGGAGCGAAGGCGTGCGAGTCACACGCCTTACGTACAAATTTTGTCACGCATCATCAAGCCTGCCGGTAAGTTGTGGCCAACTCATACTCCGACATCTCCAAGCCAAGAGTTCCTACGCCAGGATGCTTTTGGATCCATGAGAATGGTTCGGAGGTGGTGCTGGGTATGATCGTGGTTTACGCACGCTGAAGCAACCTACCTACTACATGTTCGGACATGTTGTTTGAAGTAGTCGCACAACGCATTCACCAACTTCCGTTTACATATTTGCAGCACATATTTGACGGTTTGGTTGTTTTGTTGTTGGCAGTGTTGTTAGAAAGCCGATCCTTTGTGTAAGCAGTGTTTTCGACCAGATTTTCGCGTGGGATCGTAATAGACAGTATTGAACTGCAGAATGCAGCTCCGGCGGTGCGAGAGGGAAAGGATGCAGAATGCTGTAAACCGGATTCCGTTCTGCTCTTGCATTTTCGGCACGTAAGAGCAAGAGTATGTGCACGACAGCCGCTGCAATGCTCAGGTAGTTTCCCCGAGCGGCCGGATGTGGCTTTTCGCGGGTCGACACGACGACATGAGTTCGGAACCCAAGGGGAAGTGGCAGGATAGATGCAGTCAAAACCGGTTGGTGCTTTCACGGGACTCAACCGCTGGGGGGCCGATGGGTGCACCAGTTCGGGTGTTGTCAGATCTCGGGTCAGTTTGTCGGAACCATGTGTACACAAGTTCCTGCTGGGTTCTGTGTGGATCTCGAGATTTGCAGAGTGTGCTCGGGGATCGACTTGTAAGTTCTTGTGGTTCACATTTCGTTGCAAGTTGACGACCCATTTTTTTGAAAGAGTGCATTTGCAACATGGGAGAACTACCATTCGAAGCTGAATTAAGGGTATTGTGAAGATCTCAGTGAACGCAGGAGCCGAATTCGGATGTGTGGGTCGGAATAACGACCCCTGCAGCCCTTATAAAAGCAGGGGATGCCCAAATTGCAATCGAACTTTTGCGGGCTTTTATATCAATCCAATCAACCCAACGAACAATTAGCAGCACAGACCCTGCGTCGGAATGGAACAGTTCGATGGTTTGCAGCTGGGGACTTTCTCTCTCAAGCCTATGTCTCCTGAACATTTGCAAGCTCCAGACCACTACCATGTTATACCATGTTATACCGGCTTATCGATTCTTGCGGCATTTGCAAAAGGAGTATTTGTAGAAAGACTGCGGTAATTCACACAAACAGATGCCTACTTCTTTGGATATGCGAACAGCTTTTGTCTCATGTAGAGTTCAAGCCCCTAGAACATCGCGTGGCATTTGTCGTCGGCTGTGCAACAGGCTCGGAATACTTGTCGGACACGTGGTACATCGACTTGCAGGCTTCTTGCCTGAACTGTTCGGGGTCTTGGGGTTCAGGTTAGTCTAGTATAATGGAAGGCTTTTACCGATTTAGGATTCAATGTGAGGTGCACACGCCGATTTTGTATATACTTTCATGGGTTTTTGCACATGTAAATATGTATATTCTTGTAATATACACCTTCTATGTACATCGATACATAAACTAACCCATGACTATAATGCGAAGTTCCATCAAAGAATATGTAAAGGTAAATCATGTAAATGTTAGACGATTTGTCTCTGTACACGCATATACATAAATATGTTTATTTTTAGGTACATACACTAATATGTTACAAAAAAAGGGGTTTGCACATATACATATACATATACATATACATATACATAGATCACATTTTATATTGTTGGAAAAAATATATATATATATATATATGTGTGTTATCTTATATTAGTACATATATATATATATATGTATATATACATTTTTGCATATATATATATATAGAGAGAGAGATAGATAGACTGGCTAGTCTCCACTTCCCAGTTTTTGCAGGTGTGTTTGTTTATTTTATGTAGTTGATTATAGTCGAATCCAGAAAGTTGGAACATCAATATCTTCATGCCTTCAGGGAAAGCATAGGGGATCCTAGCACCAATCCTCCTAAACCCTTGTTCCAACTTTCTGGGGTTCACTGTGTATACATGCATAAAAAGACTCCCTGTCTTTGTTTAGTTTGTGCGTGTGGGGTTGTTGGTTCTTGGGATCGAGGATAGAGTTCAGTAGGCTTGGGTAATGGTTCAGGGTCTGTGGCACTCGGGCATGGACGCAGCATGCCGAGCGTCGGATGTTTGGTATCGGATCCAACATTGTGCCCTCAACCTTAAACCATTTTTTTAAGGGTTTATCCTACCAGCATGTTGAGGCGTTGTCAGCGCCTCAAGCATGCCGTATCCTCAGTGAGGAGAGCTTCGCGTAGAGACCCGGGCCTTTAATACTACCTGCAGTGCAGCCGAGAAAACCTATCTTCTTTGAGTTCTTGATTATGCTTTCGACGCCGGTAGGGTTGTAATTTTGAAAAGGACATGTCCTGCTCGCTCTACTGCGGCTGCTTGTTGGTTTAGGGTTGCGGGTTTATTTTGTTGGATTCTAGAACGGCCATGGAAGGGCACGGACAACATGCTGAAATCTAAACCGTCCGGCCGGCAAATTTCAAAATCACAAGACACAAATCCTACCTGGACCCTCACAGGCCTACATTCTCGAGCGCCAGCATAAGGAAATCATAACAAGGAAGATCAGGAGATAGGAGGTCTTGGGTTCGGGTATCCGGTAGTCGGACGAGCTGCAGATTTCCTGTGCCGGCAGGTGCAGGTGGTCGCGCACACCTGGACGCAAGTGGTGCCGGTTACAGGCTTGTGCGGCACTGCGATTTACAGCAATCCAACCCCAAACCCTAAACCCTGAACCCTGAACCTTGAACAGTCCCGGAACCTTAAGCCCCCGAAACTTAAAGCCGAAACCCTAAATTAACCCCACGCTCCTAAACCGTAGACCCTCAACCCTTATAAACCTTAAACCCTAGTTGGAGGGTCGCGGGATTTAGCATATAGGCAATATGTAGGTCTACAAGTATCATAAAAGGGATCCTAATGGGGTTTATGATACTTATAACTTATAAGTGTATAAAATAGCTCCTTACTAAGTCCTCCGACCCTCCAAGTAACCTGAACCCCAAGTGCGATCTTCGGGTGCTGTTCGGGCTTGCGGGTTCCAGCTTTGGCCTTGAGGGTATAGGGTGTAGCGTTTAGTGGTAAGGGCTTTTAAGGGCTAAAACAGGGGCTTAAAGAATTACCGATACTATTTTGGGGGAACCCTATTCTGATTTTTAAGGCACTTATTTTAGGTGCTTCAAGGTTTAGTTTTGTGGTTTTAAGGCTTAGGTTTAGGGCTTATAGGGTGTGTTCGCACGAGAAGTGTCCTTGAGCCAGTTTCTTCAGTTTTGTCCACATCACAGGCACTGTCTTACAAGGGTCCAGGTACCGATTCTAAAGTGGGAGTTTCCGAAAATTGGGGGGTACCTTATTTTGGGGTCCTTATAATAGGGATCCTACCATTTAGGGTACCAGAATAGGGTCCTCTATTTCCAAAAACCCCCATGTACAACCCGACCTAACCCTGATCCGAATGCGAGCAGGCTCGACCCCTTCTGCCCGGGGTCGCCACCAAGCCGTCCTTGCACCAACCGGAGCCTGGGTACAGCAAGAGTTAGAGGTTTAGGGTTTCGAGTTCAGGGTTTAGGGTTTAGGGTCTACTTGGAGGTTCATGGGTAGTTATAAGAGGGGCTAAGTCCCCTAATATATACTGCGCTGGCTCACCTTGTTTTGGGTTCAGCGGTTCAGGGGTCATGGTTGAGTTGATGGGCCCCAAAGCCTTCATGCCCCAAATGGCAAACCTAAAGTCCCTAAACCACCCTAGAACTTCATATGGGAGTTTTCGAAAATAGGGGGTACCTTATTTGGGGTCTTTTTAGTAAGGATCCTACTGTTTAGAGTGCTATACTAGGATCAAGTTCGGGACCCTCACGTGATGACCAAGCCCGCCCTAGAAAGCTTTATTATTCAAGCCACCCCACAAATCTTTCTCGAATCCACTCCAAAACCAAGGAAAGCTGTGGATCCACGGCGGCGAGGATAACACCTACAGCCGTGGGCCCAGGGATGTTCAATTAAGGTTGGATTTTCAGAGTTGGGATATACTGCTTTTCGTGTCGTCAGTGCTCCGCTTGAAGGTTCGTGGTCTTGTTAACTTGACATCAACTGTCTTTGCAAGTTTAGTATCAACATAGGTCGACTTCATCAGACTTGCCGAGGGCATTGTCCAACGCCCCCGTGCCTGTCGACTAAAATCATTCAGTGCTAGTTTAGCTAACCAAATTGAAAAGCCTCCTAAGCAGATCCGGTGGCGGCTGAGGCTTCGGCAGGGTTCGATGTCAAAGCAAAAATGAGGTGTAGCGTTAAAGCAAGGTTCATGCAATGCTTTTGTAGGATGTTGGTGTGCCGCTTTGGCAGCTTTTTCTCCGCATGCGCCCCAGCTGCTGCCGAGGCACTTTGAGCGACCTGTGGTACCTTCAGACAGAGGCACTCGGTTGCTGAATCCAGGTCTGAGGATTTTTTTGAAAATTGCTTAGATACTTCTCGGGCCAAATGGTTCAGGATGTTTGCGACCTCACATGCTTCACGAGCAATTACCTCTGTGTCGTGTGTGATATGTGGATATGTCTTGGTTCGCGTATTGGTTCATGACCTTTGGGTGCTTGTTTAAGTCCAGAGACCGCGAAGAGTAGGCCCGGAGGCCGAAGCCGTCGAATCTGCGGAATCTGCGGGTGATATCGTCCGGCTTTGGTGACCGTTTCAAGCTGCTTCCTGCCTTCCCCGGCTCTGCAACGCGAAGTCTTTAGGTAGGGATACTCCGGACAGACTTCGGCACTTCCTGCCTGAGTGCGCCATCTTCGTATGTACTTATTTGAGCTGGCTTCTACGGTAGTCGCAGCCTTCCATTTTGAAGCCTTCAAGCCGCAAAGTTTCCCGAGCAGGCTTTGCTCATGAACCGGACCAGGGCATTGACTTTCGACCACGCAACCTAAGACGCGGCCCAGCGGCCTGACCCAGCCATGCAGAAGCCCAAAATTAAACAAAGCCGTAAACCCCAAAACAGCTCCAAATGAAAAGCATCGTGAACTCACCTCCCTGTACATCAGGACTTAGGAAGAGAAAAAAAGAACACGAAACCACAACCACTGGTCCTCAGGATCTGGGAGCACCAACATGGACGGAGGTTTTTGCCGGCAGCCCCCCAGCGCGCAAGGCCCCGCTGTTCAAGTGGTTCACCAAGGTAGAGAAGCGCACAATGCCAATGATAAGAACTGGTTTCATTAAGCGCAGCTTTGCACTTCCCCCAGGCCAAGTACCCAATTGTTGGTAGTTAGCCTTGGATTTAGGGAGCATGGCACACAGATGTCAGAGTCATTCAGCTAGTCATAAGCGTTTTGGATGAGGTTTTGCGCCGGGATCCTGTCAGCAATGCCAGTACTCAGTTTATGATGACCCTATCGAGAGAAGTCGGTTTCCGGTTAAGCAGCAGCGTCGGGTTTGCCCGAACCAGCAACTCGAACACAAAATGTTTGAATTTGCAGTAAACACTCCAAGTCCTACTCCAACCACGCCCTGCCGGTCCAAGTACATTCAACCACACGCACACTATGCTATCTGATCAACAGGCTGTGCTTTCGGTACTATGTACGTTCTGTTCGAGAACTGGAGCCCATGGGGTAAAGTAATCGTCGAATCCTACTAAAACGTGCCGGATGACTCGCAAGGATCACAGTGCCGTTCTTACAGCTTCCGGGAAAATGTGCCTGTGCTGCACTGGTTGGGAGGTCTTTAATACTGTTTAGGTTCATCCGCACATCCCATACAGGTTCTGCCGGTATGGGATACTGCGTCATGGTGCAGTATTTCTTACTTCCGTGTTCTTATGTTACATGAATTTGCTTGGCTTTGGGTTCCTAGACTTCAGGGGGGCCTACTCGAGTTGAATTTTGCGAAAGTGCCTCTGCCCCTTGCTCATAGCCACCCGCAAAACTAGCCAGCTAACTGGCGTCGATTGTAGGAACTTGTGTCCCGCACTTTAGAGAGTTTTGGTTTAGAGTTTAGGAGTTTGGGTCTATGGTTTAGGGTTTACTTGAGTCCCTCACGTTCCGCCAGCTGCTTTAGAGTGTCTTGGCTTTTTAGTTTAAGAGTTTGGGTTCAGGGTTTTAGCCTTAAGGTTCCAGCTTGCCGGCACATGCCCAAAGCCCGTGCTGAACAACGCTATAGCAGAGTCATCCCCAATACCCAACCTTTGAACTGTTTGGGCTCTTATAGTTTAATAGGAGGAAAGTTTAACCTTCTATTTCTGTGGTTTATTGAAAGCACATGAAGAAGCATCAGAAGACCCCTCCTAAACTCTAAACCCTCAACTCGATTTTTTGGTTGTGCTGGCTAAACTTGCTAAACCCTGAACCCCTAAACTCTAAACCCCTGAACCCTAAACCCTAAATCCCTAAACCCTGGGATCGCTTGCTTGTCGCAAGGTTCATTTGCTTCGGAAACGATGGAGCCAGTCTGGACCCTGGCTGCCGAGATGTGTCTTTAGGGTTCAGGGGTTTAGGGCTTAGCGTTTAGGGTTTTTTTTGCGTTTAAGGGTTTAGAGGTTTAGGGGTTGAGGGATTGAGGGGTTTAGGGGTTAGGGTTTAGGTCCCTACATGCCAAGCCGACTCCATAAAAGCCTTAACGGCCCAAGGAAATAATGCCGGGGCCTTGATAATAAGAACATGGTTTAGGGTTCTATACGGGTACTATAAGGATACTATAACATAGGGGCCTTAAGAATTAGAGTATATAGGGCTTTCGGGCCCATTATACTATAATTGTCACAAGGAATCCCCCACTGGAATTTGTAATTATTTAGGCCCCTATATTAAGCTAGAAGCCCTGCATGGAGTGAGAATGTTGATGGCCAAAAACCTGACATAAAACGTGATCAGTCCGAATCAGTCCGGTCGGTCAGGAATTTGAAGTCATGCAGCTGTTTGACCATTTCCAGCAAGTAGAGGCATACTTGTACAGGTTTGCCCGAACAACTTACTGTCGCCGGCAAAATCCAGTTGAACCCATTAAGGGTTTGGCCAACCTTTGCCCTACCAGGTTTATGGTTTAGGGTTATCTGAAGCCTGTAGATTCATTTGGTACTTGGACGGGTTCGGCAGCCAATGCGAAGACCCTAAGGGCTTGCACTGAGGATGGAAAAGGTTGTTGGTCCTAAACCCTAAAGCCCTAAACCCCTCAACCCCAAACCCTGAACCGTAAACCCTAACCCCATCTGAGCCCTCAGCCCTAAACCCTAAACCTTACACCCTAAAACCCCCAACCCTAAACCCTACGCAGCTGCCTTGAATCTGAAGCTGTCTTCCGGACCTCCGAGACGACAAACGAGGATTGCACATTATTGTTGAGGATTTATTACTGAGGGTGGGGCCTCTAAAAGGATTAGTAGGGTCTATGTGGTTCCTTCAAGGGCTTTATAAGGGTTCTAGAAGGGAGGCTCATGAGTAGTTCTCTAAAGTAGGGTCCCCTTGGGGGTCCTTTTTGGGTGCCGTACTATATTGGGGACCTAAACAGGGACTCTAATTTAAAGATCTACCCACATGATTGTTGAGAATTTATTACTTGGAGGCTCATGGGTAGTTTTAAGTGGGGTTTTAATTACTATAACTATAGTTACAACCCATATGAGGGGACCGATAGTCCCACTTATACCTACCCATGAGCCTCCAAGTATGGGCCCATAGTTGAAAGTAGATCCCTTAATGGGAGTTCCTACAAAGTACCCGTAGTAGTATAGGGCCCCAAATTAAGGGATCTACTTTCTAGATCCTCCCGGGGGTCTGGGTTATCATCGTCGTTGTACGGAGGGCTACAAGAAACACTGGAGTCACCCCAGAGTGCCCTTAATGCTTTGCCTATAGGACTATGCCACAATCACAGACTTGACAGGCCCGCCAACAATGGATCCCGCAGAATGGGTAACTATGTGCCCTTTATACTCCGTAAAATGCTAAACCTCCAATCCTAAAACCCGCGCAAGTACAGCAAGTCGTTCGAGAATACCCGGCGCAGTATTCGTGAACTAATACATGTAGTGGAGGAAGATAAGACACGCTATGTGTACCTGCGCTAAGCGTTTACCGTATAGACCCTTGTGAGAGCACCTACAGCAAGCTGTAAGGCGCCTCGGGTTTTGTAGGACGCTCCCCCTTTGTAGGAAAGAACCCTAAGGGTCCATGTACTCATATAGTATATACATTGGCCTTAAAGTACTCCCTATATAGGTACATTGGGCCCAAAAAGTATATGCTATATGGATACATGGACCCTTAGGGGAAGGGAATAAGGCGATTGCCGACTGTAGGTTCGGAGTTTGCCGAAGCTGTGAAGAGCTGTTGCTGCGTATTAGGGTACAGGGTTTGGGGGTTTAGCTTAAACCCTAAGCCTTTTTTTTGGGGGGGGGGTTTAGGGTCTTCAGGGCATGAGACCGAATGCCACAATACGTGGCAATCGATTCAGGTGTCTACGATTGGGGTTTTGGTGGTGTCTTGGGTCAGAAAAGGCATCGATGCCAAATCATTCTGGAGTAGCGGCCCAGTGTAGGGTTTACCCATAGGCCCCAAAGTAGTTCCTTTTTGGGATTACCTTATAGAATTCTAAATATGAACCACAAAAAGGAACTACTTTGGGGCCTACGGGTACCCTGAACGTTAGCCCTACAAACCCACAGAAGCTTAGATCTTGCCGATTCGTTCGAGGTTATCAAAATGACTTGCTCTACATCGACTTAGAGGCTGGCTGCGGGGTTCATGCCGCGAACGGTAGTTAAGGTTTTCCGCTGTGGGAATGCAGGGTTCGGCGGGTGCAGGAGTTTAGGGTTGAGGAGTATAGGGTTTAGTGTGTCTAAATTTATATAACGCTGGCATTGAACCTCCAGGCTGAGCTTCAGGTTCTAAAGATCTTCTGCGTGGGGGCTCGTGAACGACCCGGGCCAAGAAGGTAGCTGTGAACTCCGAAGCGAGTTGAAATCCATTGAAATCCGACATCTAGGGCCCTACAGTAAACCCGGCTGGGTTCATGGCTGTTGCTGTTGTGCCCAGCCTGCTCCCCAGTCAAAACACCACGATTTACACAGAGTATGTGGGATGGGGGCCATGGTTTCTAAAAAAGACAGACGGCCGACAGGACATCGAACAGTAAACCACGGAGCGCTTATTCATGCCTACAGAGTTTGTTGCAGATAAGCACTCACTTTTAGTGTTCCTTTTGCTGCTCAGCTCCCGCTCGAATGCCACCTAAAAGCCAGCCTTCGTTTTCTACCAAAAACTGCTGCATGACCCCCGATTCGATGCCCGAGATGGGGCTCCTACCGTATGTACTGGAGGGTGTAGGGCCGAAGTGCGACATATTCCTAGAACGCAAGTTGCTCTCCGGTGCCTTAGCTAGGACAAGGATCGCCTCAGTCTGGCTTCAGTGGTTTGGCTCGGAGAGAAGTGAAACTCCTGGAGTTGAGGGTAATGTCGGGGCCTTCATAATTAGAATAGGGTTTGGGGATGTATTCTACTATAGCCATAATCAGGAACCCCCCCAAAACCCTATTCTAATTATTAAGGCCCCTACGCTACTAGGAAGGGATCTCCCTCTTGAGATTCAAAATTGCAGGGCCCGGGTTGAGTTCTGAGAGTTAGGTGTTCGTCGTCCGGACAAGGCTCGGGGAGGGGCCGGTAAGATAGAACACGATTTCGCCGTGGATTGCACTGAGCCAGCAATGCCATGTTTCAACCAACTATTCCGCATTCCTAAGCGTGAGATTTCATCGTGCTGGTCGTGTACGTTGCCTCGCGGAGAAATGGAGGGAGTTAGAGTGCAAGATTGCTTCGCAGGGGAGCTGTGTTGCCTGGTCTCAAGACTAAATAAACCCTACCTAGACCCCCCAAGTAGCCTCTAATATCCCCCAAATACCCACTATTAAGGGCCAACCCCTAAACCCTAAACCCTAAACCCTATAAGGATTCAGTTAACGGGACTTCGGGGGGGTCCTTTTTTAAACCCAAGACTCTTTGCCTTGGATCTCAAGTGGCCTCAACCCAGACCTTCCAAAATCCCTTAATTAAGGAATATACCTTAAATCATATTAGGGATCCAAGTATAATTTAGGGTATATTCCTTAATTAAGGGATTTTGGAAGGTCTGGGAAGCCCCGATCCCTGAACTTCGCCGAGTTGGCGAAATTTCACCTAAGGGTCCATGTACCAATTTTTGCTGCCCAAATAGGGATGCTTTAAGGGCTCCTTTAAGGGCTACTGTAAGGGCTCTATGAGGGTTTAGGGTAAACGGGTCCATGTACTTAAATAGCACATACTTTGGGCCCAATGTATCTATATAGGGAGTACTTTAAGGCCAATGTATATACTATAGGAGTACATGGACCCTTCTGGTTCTCTGTCGCCAGGAGCCATCTCCGTGGTGGAATACTGTGACTGCTTGCTGCACCCTGTCCGAATAATGAAAAACCAGTGAATAACCTGATGGGTTGAAGTAGGGTATGTAGCGTTTGTATTCGGGGTTTTGGTTGAGTGAATATGGGATACCTGTCGAGAGTGAGTCAATGAGTGGGCATCTTGTTTTGGTTTCATCGCCGAAGATGAGTATACTAGTAACAGACACCCCATAACATAAAGTTGCCGGTTTCTCATAATTTGTCAGGCTGAAGACAGAATGCATGCATGAACGCAATTCACGCATACATGTAGGCATGCATGTGTTGCATACATGGTTGGCTCCGGATACGGATGTACGTATGCGTGTAGGTAGGTATGTAGGTAGGCACGTTGGTAGGTATGCATGCATGCACCTATGTGTGTACGTGTGTACATAGGTATGGTATAGGCAGTCAGGCAGTCAGGCAGGTAGATATCCATGCATGCATGCATGCATGCATGCATGCATGCACGTATAAGTGCATGTATGTGTAGGTATGCATGCAAGTACGCATGTATGTTTGTGACTGAGAGAGAGAGAGAGAGAGAGCGAGGGAGGGAGGGAGGGAGGGAGAGAGAGAGAGAGGGCGGGAGAGAGAGAGAGAGAGAGAGCGAGAGAGGAAAGAAAAGAGTACAGATAATGAGAGACAGATAGGCAGACTGGCTAGATAGGTAGGTAAAGGTAGGCAGGTAGGTCGGCAGGCAGGCCGGTACCGTAGGTAAGTAGTTAGGTAGGTGTGTGCGCGGGTGGGCGGGTGGGCGGGTAGGAAGTAATCAGATTCATTGAATGGTTTGGGCGATAGACAGATATCTAGATAGATAGATAGGCAAATAGGTAGGTAGAAGGATAGATAGATAGGTAGGTAGGTAGACAGATAAAGTAGATAGATTGATAGACAGATCTTGAAGCTTTAGCCAACGGAGGGTTTAAGTGGGGTTTAAGGGTTTGGGTTTCGGTTGTTTTCGGATTCAGGCTGTAGCGTTGGAGGATTTAGAGTTGGGGGGTTTGGGGTTTCAGAGTTAGTGGGTTTATATAGTGGGTTTTGAGTAAAGATAGTGTAAAGATAGTCCTGTCACGGTAAGGACGAAGCTCTGCTGGTTGCAGATTTAATGCTTACGGGTACAAGGCGGTAAAAGGTTGCAGGGGTTCAGGGTTTTACGTAAGCCCGATCCGAGTAGCCCGAAAATGCCAAACAGACCACTACGTGGCCCAAGCTGAGCCCGCGGGTAGATTCAGGATTTTGGTTCAAGACCGCAGAGTCATTCCAATCCTGCCTGGCAACAAAGGTAACTCTCCTCCAACAGCTCGAATCAGTCGCAGCGCCTTGCCTGCCGAGCAGTTTTTGTGTTACTGCAGGGTTCGCTAAACCCATAAGTTATGGGTTTCGGGTATCGGGCTCCCAGAACTTGTACAAGAGCATTCGGGGTATGTTTTGCTGTGTCCTTAGTGAAACGAGCAAAAATGTTGGGAGCCGCATGTAAAGTGCTTTGTGTGCTGAAAGCCCGATGACTCTTCAGGAAAGTCGCTTCTTGGTAACAGGCCAGGGCAGCACAAACGGCTTTCGAGGTTTAGAATAAGTTCTAGGAGTTCAGGCTCTGGTGTGGCATTGATGGCTTCTGGTATCAGTTCTTTCACACCGAATCCAGATGCTCTCCGCGGGCGTGTCGGGTTTGCGGAGTGGATTTAGCTTTTGGAGACCTCAGAAATTGTGGTTCCGATCGGGGGTCTGCCAGGGTAAAAAGAGCTCTGCACAACAACAACTGCTCCTCTGAGACCGTTTGTGCCGTCCCTCTACGCCAACCCCCAAGAAGGAAACTACTTAGAATTTACTCGGAGCCTCACCGGTCATTAGAGGTGTAAGTAGTCGAAGCTGCAACCACCTCAGGTTGGCATGCATTCAATTATACACTAACTACATAAAGCTGGTGGCCTGAGTGAGGTTGTTTCACAACCCCGGCCCAATTATCATCAGATGCGTAGAGATTGGAGTCTTCTTCGGATGAATGCGCTTGCCGCGCAGCACCGCATGATAAGGAGTTACGCAACAGCCGGGGATTTGTTGCTTCAGGCTTCAGAGCAGACATCCTACTCCCTATATATCCTGATCGTAAGCCCTGAACCCTGACCCTACGTCCCAAATGCCAACCCCTCTCCCAAAGGCTCCGTGTAGCCATATAGTAGGTACTTAGGCCTTAAAGTACCCATATGGGGACCCCTTTAAAGCCTAAGTACCTACTATATGGGCACATGGAGTCTTAGGGTCTGCGCTCTACACTCCAAGCCCTGAACTTCAAGCCTTACATGCGAACCCTCAAGAGACTCCTCAAGCCCAAATCCTCGAACCTCAAATCATGCTGAACTCTTGTGATGCTCAACTCTAAAACCCCCCTAAACCCCTAAACCCTAAACTCTAAAACCCCCCTAAACCCCTAAACCCTAAACTCTAAAACCCCCCTAACCCCTAAACCCTAAACTCTAAAACCCCCCAAAACCCCCTAAACCCTAAACCCCGGGACATCCTCGAAATTTGCATGGGGCCCCCAGTCGGGATCCTCACTAGAAGAATCCTACTTCCTTTTGTTCTCGCGATTTTGCTCCACTGTATTCCCAGACCTTCCAAAATCCCTTAATTAAGGAATATACCCTAAATTATAATAGGATCCCTAATATGATTTAAGGTATATTCCTTAATTAAGGGATTTTGGAAGGTCTGGGTTCAACAGCTACCCAGTAAGGTTGCAGTGTAAGTTTTTTGTCGTTGCCCTGTTCTCTGGTCCAAAGCCTTTCTTTTACTTAGTAGCTGAGTGGATACACTTTACACTTTCTGGGATATTATTACCCACTATAACACTGAAAGTGTAGAGTTTTTGGGGCTTATCAACTCGGCAACTAGGTTTAAGCAGATCATCCAGAAAGACGATGCTGCAGCGAAGGGTCCAGGTGAAATGCCCTGTCGGCATACGAATAGGGCTCCGTAACATACTTAAACCCTAAACCCGAAAAGCCTTTTCAAGAGACTCCTCTGTGATCTTCTTGTTTCAGCCTCACCAGATCCCGGTCAAGGATGGCCAGGGCACCTAGAAGCTACGCACCAGAAGAAAGACCAATTGTCGGGGGCGGGCTCGTTCGAAAGGTTTTAATGCCAAGGTTCTAACCCCACGAAACTGAAATCTTCGAACTTTGAGAGTTAGATGGCAAGAACAGCCAAGGAGCCCAGCTTAGCGATGCTGGGCGAATGAGACTCGGCACTTGGTGTTGCTTTGGGGTGTACTTTCTCGTTACCTTCTCGTCGAAAACAAACAGCGCACCAACGAATGCATATGTGCATATATTATGCATGGGTCTGTGTGCGCATGCATGCATGCATGTATTGTGTATGTATTATGATATGATATGTATGTATGTGTGTATCTATGTTTGTATGCTTCTACGTATCCATGTACCTATCTATCTATGTATCTAGGCATCTATGTATCTATGCATGTATGTAGGTATCTATCTATCTGTCTGTCGATGTGCTATATACACATGAGTACACGCATACTTACTTGTGGTGTTGGGTAGGTTTACGTTCAAGCAGAATGGTTTTAGGCACTGCAGGGGCATATTGGTTTCAGACGCAGGAGCTCAGCACAGCAAAGGACAAGATTCGGGATGCAGGCTTGTAGGGTATAGAGTATAGGGGTGCTTGGGGTCTGCAGGCCCGAAATAGGGCTGCAATCGGTGTTGCAGCGTCTCAGAGCAAATACTAGGTGTGCGTCTTCTAAATAGGGCCCTCTAGGGGCCTGACTTCTGTATACTCAGTATATGTACACAACAAACCCTAAGGGTCCATGTACTCACATAGTCTATACATTGGCCTTAAAGTACTCCCTATATAGATACATGGGGCCCAAAGTATATGCTATATGGGTACATGGACCCTCAGGGAATGGTTGAAGAGGGACATTAACCCAATACACAGGTAAACTGGCTTGTAAGGGTTGATCCTCCAAATCTAATGCCTAAAGCTCCAACGAAAGCGGTGAAAGCAGCAATCCTCTACCTATAGTCTCCATTGTAGTTCCTTTTTTTGGTTAACCAAAATCTATATTGTAGGATCCTAACCATAAAATTGGTTAACCAAGAAAAGGAACTACAATGGAGACTGTAGGTAGACTCCAGACCGCTATGTTGCTGGGTAAGCAGTGATGTGGGCCGAGGTGTCCTCGCAGCCTAGCGACACAGAGCCCTTACTCCCTGGCAGAAGTCTTATCAGCCCTTCGTGCACTGCAGCCCAAGATCCCAATCCCTCAACCCTAAACCCTAAACCCTAAACCGGAGCTTGGGACCCCAAGCTTCGACACCAACCCGACGCCCCAAACCTCAGAACCCGAAACTCGTCAACAACCGTCCCAAAATCCCAAGCTCGAAACCCTAAACCGCAGCAACAGCTTCGAGCCTCCATCCCTCCAACCTCCAACCGTCAAAATCGAAGCCTGAAAAGCCAAGGTGGGTCTTCGGTGGCTATGGAGACGGCCGCACGGGGCTGACTTGTGTTTTGTCGGTAGGGGGCCGGGGGGTGGGTGGGGGGGTGGGTGGGTGGGGGCAGAGTTGAGAGTTGAGAGCGCTTGCATACACCCAAAATCCGTGTTGAAAAAGGGCACACCGCAAGGGTCAAAGTATGCAACAAGTATATCTTGTGGCCGCAACAAGCATTTGTTCGATAGCTTCTAGGCTTACGTCAGAGACTACTTGCAAGTGCTTGTATTTTGTATACAGCTCGACACAGCTCAGGGTCATAGATATTTGTAGGGTTTCCCGTCTTCAAGAACACGACATAGTGCCATTTTCTTTTCATTTACCCACAATTTCTTTGGGTCTAGGACTTACATAGTTTGAGGACTAGGTTTCCCATCACCTGCCATGATACGCATAGTGGCCGGCCTTTGCTCATCACCTGCCACGATACACGTAGTCGCCGGCCTTGTAAGGTTGTTTTTGAAGACAGGCTGAAATACGTGATGTTCTGATGTCAGAACTTGTGAACATGTGAGCTTTTCTATGAAGGTCGCAGTGTTGTTGCAAGTGAGACTTGGGCACTCATAACCTACTGGTTTGTGCAACTGTGGTGAACCTCACTTGTTACCGCATCTGTGGAATGAGGTGGTAAGGGGGATTATAACTCGTACAGTCTAGACTTTTGACGTTCCATTGCTCCTTACAAGTAGGGCCTCGAAATTCTGGTATTTCGTGCTCAAAAACTTATTCATGTTCAGCTGGAATCCTTAATTGGCGCCGACAAGATACTAGCGCTTCTTAGGGGAATTCGCCCCACGGCCGGCTGGCAAGAGGATGCCGTTTGGAAGATACTTGGGTACTTAATACATTTCGTTTTGGGCATGACAACCTTACTAAAACTGGAATTTAAGCCCTGCCTACACCCGAAACACCAAAAACCTACACCACGAATCCAAACCCAAAGCCCTCTTACCATGGAACTTAGCGTCTCGTGGAATCCCCAGAGCTCTCCACCAACGAAGTTCCTACTCCCCCTAAGGCTCCATGTACCCATATACTAGGTACTTAGGGCTTAAAGTACCTATATAGGGACCCCTTAAACCCTAAACCGTAAACCCTACTATATGGGTACATGGAGCCTTAGGGGCCCAACGACGAGGCGCCGAAGCGCACTACACAGTCAGAGGGAGCAGTTCATCCATGTAATTCAAAATGAAGGTCCCTTTAGGGTTTAGGGCTTAGGGTTTCAGGGTGCCGTACTATATTTGGGGCTTAAAGAGGGCCCCTAATCCAGAGAACTATACATATTTACACACAGTGGGAAAATTTGGAGTAGACAGAGCATGTTGCAGTCGACAGACGAGAACGGTGTGACTCTCACTGTGCTCTCAGGGCTTTCCATTCTTTCTACTCTCATAGCCTGGGCCAAACAGCAGAACATGAAAGTATTTGTAGAATGATTTAGGCTGGCTTCTGCCCTTGTTTGAGCTTTAGGCTTCAGGGATGTTTATTTCAGGGTTTACGGCTCAGGTTTTGGATTTATTGTTTAAGGTTTAGTGTTTTGGGCGTAAGAATTACGGTTTTGAATCTATCTACTTGGGCCGGTAGGTCTGATGGGCACGTGCCTGGGCCATACTTGTAGACGAACGGGGTCTCTCACTTCTATGGGTAAGTCTTTCGATTTATATGCGTACTTATAGGCCCCAAAGTAGTTCCTTTTTGGGGTTCATATTTAAGATTTCTATAAGGTAATCCCCCAAAGGAACTACTTTGGGGCCTATGAGTAGCCCCTACGATCGAGGCTTTTGGAACGACACCTGGTGGATCGACGTGGAGGCAGACAGCCTCATGGATTTTCGGAAGCCGCAACAAATATAGTACGCAATAGTGCAACCTATTCTGAAGCACTTGAAAACTGAGCTATTTCAAAGACCTCATTCGCAGAGCTTCTCTCATGCGTTTACGGATTCCGTGGCCTATTCTTGTGAAGGCTAAGCTGCAAGACCCCAAAGCACTTAGTTTTTCAACCCAAAGAATTCCAGCAAGCCACGCAGTATGTCGGTCAGCGGGTAATGGGTACCAGAAGGTTGGCCCCTAATGGTACAGGCACAATGTCACATAATCCTTATTTGCGGCCTTCTGGGACGAAAAGAAGAGTGCTTACCCCTTTGTGTAGCGCTTCAGAAACCGTAACTCTGTATACAGCTAGCTGGGCGTCTAGGATGCCTTCTAAACCAACCCTAAACCCCAAATCCCCAGAAGCTCCCAGCACCAGGATTTGCTTAATCTTCAGTGAATCCCGGAAACTTGGAGCATGAGTTTGGGATGAATAGTGCTCCCCAAAGCCTAAACCCTAAACCGGGATCTCCTATAATCCTAAGACTGCCTAACATAGGGGCTTTGGGGGTTCCTCTAAAGGGTTCTTAAAAAGGGTCCGATTGGGGTTACTATAGGGGGTATTATGGGGGTGTAGTATAGGGGTATAATGTGCCTTAATGGCATGAGGATGATGATGTTCCAACTTTCAGGCTTCTACTGTTATGTGGATGGCACAGTCGGGTCGGCCTCTTCGGCCTTGTGGCTTGATGGTCAACAAATACTGGCTGCAGAAAGCTGCGAGTACTTAATTTAGGACCCAGACCCTAACTAAACTCCCGGGTTTCCGAAAACTGGGGGTTCCTTATGATAGGGATCCCACTGTGTAGAGTACTATATTCAGGTACCTGGTCCATTGAAATTTCAATTCCTGCATTTCCCTTTGTATTGGCATACTTCGATCATGGTGGTATGTGCCATTCTCATAGGTGGATATTGAGGAGCTTGGCCATCTCCAGAGTGACTTGATTCAGGGTTGAGGGGTTTGGGCTTATGGGTATGGGGTTTCGCCACAAAACGGGTTCACATGGCAATCGGTGGTAAGGAGCCTTGAATACAGGCTAAGGGCTTCGGCTTGAGAACCCCTGAAACCCCAAAACCTTAACCGCTAAACAACATACTTTGAGGATCGGGGGACTTAGTAGATATTTTAGAGACTTATAAGTACGATAACCCCAATTAGGATCCCTTCTAGGGTACTTATAAGTCTACTTACTATCTACTTACTAAGTCCCCCGACCCTCCAAGTAGCAGGAGTCTAGGCGCCCTGGGTCCGGCTGCTTGTGTTCTACGTTCCTTGTGAATCCTCAGGGGTGCCCTATCAGGACTTGCTATGTCACATTGGCTTCGACACGATACTTAGAAAACAAGTACACAAGTATACATGTATACACACACACATATATATATATGGGTGGTTGTCAAAATTATGGTCCCTTTTTGGGTCCTTAATATAATACGGCACCTAATATTTAAAGTACCCAAAAAGGGACCCCTATTTTGACAACCACCCATATATGTATGTATGTCGAAATCCGTGGGTGACAGCGCCTCTGGAGTGTAATCAAGTCTTCCCAAGCCCTTACGTAAAGGGACACCAAATCTCCCTACTAATATATGGCCCAAACCCTAAACCCAGTATCTCCATGTCCTTTACCTGAAAAACTCTTTCCCATATATATATATATGTATATATATATATATATTTATTCTTTTATTATTTATTTATACATACATAAAGAGTACAAGTAGTCTTATTTTCATTACAGACTAGGTTTTATAGCATAGTGCATGCCAGAAATATACCTATAGCAATCGACCTCCCAAAACCCTCCATAGTCCAGTGATTTATTGCGATCTCCTGCAGTACATATCAGCGATTTTGCTTGCAGCCCCCCTGAATCGCAAGCTGACACATCGTGAGCCTTCGGCGCGAAATCCTTCTCCCCATGCTCAGCGCCAATAGCCCGTAGTTGGGGAGAATACACTTCAAAACATACTGAGCCATAGTTAAAAGGTTCGCCCTCAACCCCAAAACCTAAACCCCATATAGATGCCAGGCTGGCAGCCCAAACTGGAATGAGGTGGGATCGTCACTTTTGAGATTGCCACGCCCGGAAGGTTTCGGGACACATGGGAGCGAATCTGCCTTCTGGGCATCTTAGACGAACCTATAACTACTATGTAGCTGAGTAACTGAGTAGGTAACCTTGTTTATACAATCCTACCACTATCAGAAGGTTGACCTGTTTTGGGCTAGGGTACTCAGCCCCTAAGTTAGTGTGGAGTACCAAAGGAGCTCCACGTTTCGACAAGCTCCATGTTGATAGTAGCGACTGTACGGGTGACGAGCTTCCGACTTGCTTCTGCCTGGTAGCTCACCTTTACCAGCTCCCAGGCGTGGGTGCCCATCTGTTGGAAGCAAACACCCAAGACAAACCTCTGGGGGCCATGCTCGTGGTTTCCGATGTTCTTGAACCTGTGGTCGGTGATGATCGTAGTGCTGGTGATGGCCGTGGCCGCCGTTTCAGGCCGTGTCGGTCGTTGCCGTTGTCAAAGTGGTTGGGATTCGCGATGGTAACTGTGAGAAGAGCAGCAGACTGCGGAGTAGGAGACGTTGAGATCTAATCTGGCCATAATATGACGCCAAGGCCCTAGACCCGAAACGCGCTACAGGGCTCCGTGCTGGTGTTCTTGCTGTTTTCTGTCGCGAGTATGGTTTTTGGTGGAAGGTCAGCCCTGTATCCTTTGGGTTCAAATCCTCATGCTGGGATGGAGCTGCCGGATGAGGGCTTGGAGTGTCGGGTAGACAATGCGCATAGACTTGTAAGTACACTACAAGGGATCCTGATTGGTGTTGCGATACTAATAAGTCCATAAAGCAACTACTCACTTAGTCCCCCAACCATCCAAGAAGGGCCTTGCAGCTCGAGCAACAGAGCCCAAAACCCCTTGATGCGGGAGTAGTCCCGTATCTCTTGAAACAGAGAAGGAACCCGAAATTCCCGCCCGACGGGTTGGGGCTGCAAAGGGGGGATCCCGAATCCTCACTTCTTTCGCGAGCATCGAGAGCCCGACCGGAAGTCTCCATGCAACTACACAGGCTACGCACTGGCCCTGAAACCGCATTTGAAGCCGCAGTACAGACTCGTAGGTATCTGGAGCCTTACCCTAAACCCCAAACCTAAACCCAAAACCCTAATCCCTCTAGCAATGCGGGCTTCGTCCTTGCTAAGTAGGAGGGAAAACCAATCACTATAGCCCCTACGCCTTAAAACCCAAAACCTAAACCCTGTCCCCCTAGAGAAGTTTCACTCACCCGACCTCGAACCACATGCCTCGCCTGGATTGTCCGAGTGCGAGCGCCGAAACCCTAAAACCCTCAACCCTTAAACCCGAGTAGCTTGACAGGTTCCAGCCATCGGGACCGTGCCCGCCGCCAGGGCAGACACCGCGACTGTCCTCACATCGACTGGGCCTCTGGGCTGCATGGAAGAGAGGTTTCGGGTTACTTGGAGGGTCCGGGGACTTAGCAAGTATGCGCAATTAGTAATAAGTAGACTTATTATATGTACGCTAAAAGGGGTCCTATTTAAGGTTGTGGTACTTATTCGTCCAAAAGAGACCTACTTACTAAGTCCCTCGACCCTCCAAGTAGGCGACCCGAAAAGGACAGTTGGATTAGGGAGAAGGGGCTTAGGTTTAGGGTTCAGTGGCTGAAAAGAAAGGGCTCCTTGCACTGGGGGCCCGCAAAGGACATAAGCATTTTGGTGGGGTCTTCCTACCTTATCGGTTTTGTATAAAGGGGATGTTTATGGGATATCTCTATCCTAGTTTTACGTAGGGGCCTACTGTAAGGAGTCCGTATGCTTTCCCGAGGACACTTGGCCTAAGTTAATATGTGCGTATGTGTATATATATATATGTATATATATATATATATATATATATATATTATATACATACATACATGGAGCCCTCGGGTTTACAGAGGTTTCAGACTTTTTGTATACAGGGGTTTGACGAGCTGCCAAGAGGCTCTTCTAAACAAGTTCTGGAGTTCTAGGTCGGGGTTTAGGGCCGTTTTGGTGAGTTGCTGACCGAGACTCTCGAAAGCCACCGTCGACTCATTCTGGTGCCTCTTCTGGGGAAGAACCTCTTGGATCTTCGATGTCATTTCCAACGCAGAGGACATGTTGCGACACAGGCAGCGCCTGTACCTGACAACGGCCGAGCTGTTTGTTCCGCCGACTCAAAGCAGCGCCTTGAAACTGCGTTCTGCGCACATCCAGCACCCTTGTTTTGTGGAACTGCAGCTTCACACATGTTAGCGTGACAAGCAGCACGAGGGCAGCGGTGGCTCACATGTCGTCATTACCATTAATTACAATAACAACCGCCACCGCCACCACCACCACCACCAGCATCCTCATCACCAGCCCGAACCTTGCAAGCGGGCTGGCATGTCGAATGCGCATGGCCAAGGGTCTTTAATCCAAGCACCAACAAACCTCCACTCCCATCGGGAAAGAAGCAGGAATTATGTGTTGGAGATCCCGCTGGAAAGAAACCATGACCCAAATAAGGCAAAGTCTGGACCCAACGACTCCCCAAGAGCCCTGTAGACGAGGACACCCCAAGCAGAGACTCCGCAAAACAAGGTTTTCAGAGCCTACGTAGCGCCAACCGGTTGCGCGGGGTCCAGCACCAAGCCTCTCGTCTAAGCCAGCAGCCTTGAAACCCTAAATCCTGAAACCCTAAGCCCTCATAAACGATAAACCGCAAGCCCCAAACCTTATTTCGACGTTGGAGAAGTAAAAGGAAAGCACCCCCAAATCCCTGAACTGGGAAGCTTTGACAGTATGCTTTCAGAGGGAAACCCTAATCCCGTAAACCCTATATACCCTAAACCCTTATAAACCCTAATTCTTAAACCCTACCTTAACCCCAAATAACCCACCTTTCAACGACTTACAGAAGGAAATCGTAACAGGGAACCTTAAAAAGCAAGGTTTTATGGGGTCCAGGTAAACCCTAGGAAAACAACGAGAGGATTCCAACCAGATCGCCTGAGCCTCAGGCGGTTCTGGATGTTTGGCGGATCGACCTCCGGAAGTCGGCTCCCAAGGGGTGGGCTTAAGATTTTAGGGTTTAGGGTTCTACATATATGGGTCTACCATAATGGTTTAGGGTTTAGGGCTTAAGTCGGCCTGGGGTGTTGGGTTTAGAGTTCTACCACAAGGGTCTCTAAAATTTGGATTCAAGTCGGCTTGGGGTTTAGCGTTTGTTGTTCTACCATACATGCCTCTAGAATATGGGCGTAACGATTTTGTAACGAAGCATATGTTCTGCCTACCATAAGGGTGGTTTATAATGTGGGTATAGCAGTGTAGTATAGAATGACGATTATAAGGGTTGCTACAATATGGGCATTACAATGTAGTATAAAAGCATAGGGTCTGACTTCACTGACCTTAAAAAGCGTTACAAAAATGTGGGTACTATAGGGGCCTTAAATTAGACTGGGGGCCCATCAAACTATAATTATTATAAGGAACCCCCAAAATAGTATAGGTACTTATTAAGGCCCCTATACTATAAAGGTGTAGTATAGAAGCATCAGGTCTGACTATGATAAGGCTTTTTCTACAGTGTGGGCATAACCATGTAGTATGGAAGCATAATTATAAGGCCCGACAACGGCATTGGTTTCGATAATGTGGGTATAACGGCTTAGTATAGAGGCATTGGATCTGTACTGCGAGTATACAGGCGTAGTATAGAAGCATCAGGTCTGACGACGATACGGGTTTCTAGAATGTGGGCAAAACGGTGTCGTATAGAAGCATAGTGTCTGACTATGATGAGGCTTTCTACATTTTGTTGGTAGAACGGCGTAGTACAGAAGCTTAAAGGGTAACTATAGTCAGGTTTAAGGTTTTTGGGGTTTAGGGTTTGGGGTAAAAGGATTCCTACTGCATTATATGGCTTACTACAATCGGCATCAGCAGGTCTACTCTAAGGGCTGCCACTTGAATTACGCTACAAAGGGTTGTCGGGATATATTGGAGCACTGTAGAATACGTAATCGAAGGTTCTTTCGGGATCAGAAGTGGATACCATGAGATATCCATTAAGGTTTGTGCAGACTGATGGGATGGGCTTGGAACACTGGCGTCTAGGGTTCGGCGACAGGGGCGCAGGTTGGGTCGTGGCCTGGGCTATACCAATCTTTCAATTGCCTAACCGACCCCTCCCGGCATTTCGGATCGGGATTGGGACTCAAGCCGTTTGGGCTTTCATGTTGTTTTAATTTCTTCACCTGGGTGCAGCGGCTTAAGGTGGAGGGCAATGTAGGGTGTTGAAGTTTTCAGTAGCGAATTCCGAGGAAGGGTGTCCTGCACGGCTGTCTCATCATCTGTATAACCAAAAAATATCATACCTATATGCATATGTACATATATGTTACATGATATACGCGTACAGGCACACATTCACATGTTTGCATGTTTGACTTGGGTTTAGGGTCAGGCTTCAGGGTTGGGGGCTTAAGGTGGAGCTGGGAAGCTCACGCTGCCTGGCACTACGTACTCAGCCCTTCCCACTTGGAGGGTCGGGGACTTAGTAAGTAGTTGTTTTATAGACGTAGAAGTATCATAGTCCCAATCGGGGTCCCTTTTCGGATGCTTATAAGTCTAGATATTAGCTACTTACTAAGTCCCCCGACCCTCCAAGTTGACCCCTAAATCCTAAACCCTAAACTTTTACTCCTTACCTGGGCCCTATTAAGCTTCCATTTTAGGGTTCCCTGTGATGATTTCCTTATATAAGTCAAGTCCTTAAAAAGGTAAGTTGTTTGGGGTCCAGGTAAGTTTTGAGAGCAACTCCGCCACTTAATCCCGAACCCTAGAGCCCTGCTATGCACCCAGCCGGGGGCGAGAAGTCCTCAACCCTACCTATGGCCGAAAAATCCTACGTTTTGGGGGCTCCTTACTATTATCGCCTCTCTCCATAATTTATGAAAATGTAGGCTTTTCTGGGCCACATATGACAAACAAGCTTGAATAACTGCCGACAGTATTCCCTAACATTTCTTATTGGTGCTACTGCTGGAACACACTCCCAACACCCCCATGCTACTCGTTGAGCCCCCTCTTTCCTTTGGACTAAGGGTCTTTTGTAGGGTCTGAACCAGAGATCTGAAAATCTGCTCGCGGGGCCGCACAGAGCCCCACACGAAAGGCAGAGGAATATATTAGGGTTGAGGGATGTTTAGGGTCTTGGGTTTGAGTTTAGGCTGTACTATAGGGGACTCAATAATTAGAATAGGGTTTTGGGGCCCGCTATACTATAATTATAATAAGGAACTCCCAAAATAGTCTTGGTAGTTGATTAAGCCCCCATTAGTAGGGTTTTGTGGTGTAGTCCAGAGCATTCCTGGGCTTCTTTGCGCGAGGCAATCTCGAGAATGACCTTTGGTACATGGACGTGGAGGTCCCGGGTTTCGGGTTAGGATTAGGGTTCAATGTTTAGGGTTTAAGGTTTTTGGTTTAGGGTTTAGGGCTATAGGGATTTAGGATTTGGGGTTTAGGGTTTAAGGTTTTTGGTTTAGGGTTTAGGGCTATAGGGATTTAGGAATTGGGGTTTAGGGTTTAAGGTTTTTGGTTTAGGGTTTAGGGCTATAGGGATTTAGGAATTGGGGTTTAGGGTTTAAGGTTTTTGGTTTAGGGTTTAGGGCTATAGGGATTTAGGATTTGGGGTTTAGGGTTTAAGGTTTTTGGTTTAGGGCTTAGGGCTAGAGGGATTTAGAATTTTGGGGTTTAGGGTTTAGGGTTATTCACTTTGCTGAGCTGCAGGAAGCCAGCCCCATCCCGCTGGAACCGTACAAGCATATCCCAAACCCCTAACTGCCGTTAACCCTAAGAACCCCCACACCCGCCAAAACCCCTAACCCTAGACCTCTTACTCTAACACCCTTTCAAGCCGTAAAACCTCGATGACAATCCCCCTAATTCAGCTTTATATATAGCGTAACAAAAATGTATATTCCTCATAAGCTTGTAGGCCCTGTGTGGAAGCACTGGTCAAAATCTCTGTAAGATTTTTTATGTCAACGTAGGCAACCCCTCAAGTTCATGCGCCTCTCAACCCTAAGCCCCAAACCCGAAACTCTCAGTCCTAAGCCCACATACCAACCTGACTACTGACTACTCACCTCTAAAACCCTATCGGCCCTTAAATGATAGCGAAGAAAGCGTTGAAGGCAATATGGGGGTCGGAAGACATGGCATATATAGTAGTGTCGAGTACTATGCTCCAAACCCTTTTTGAGTGAGTAAAGGCTCCAGTCTATGTAGCTGAGTATATGGGTATCCTTTGGTAAAATCCTGCCATAATTCAAAGGTTGGCCTTTTGGGGGCTAGGGTCCTCAGCCCCTAAGCTTTAGTAACCCTAAAGTGGCCGCTCAGGCTGCGTACGAACGAAGCATCGACACCAGCACCACTACTGTTGGCAGTGCATATGCCAATATTCCATTGGGAGTGGCTCAGGGTCCACGACCGTTTGGAGGAGCGACAAGAAGACGACGACTGCACCTATATCGTCAGCCCCCTGGCAATGTGACCAAGTCAGAGATTGGAATGGATACGACCGGGTCGGCGGCCCTCCGTGTGGAGGACATGGTGCAGTTGCGGGGTGTAAAGATCAGGAGCTGGAACGCCCAAGTGGTGATGGATGCCCAGCGTCCAAAGGCCAGAGCGGCCCCTTCGAGTCCCGTATCGCCTAAACCCTAAACCCCAAACCCTGAACCCTAAACCCTGATTCATAGCAGTGGTGACACTCTAGCAGACCGACAAAGGCATTCAAAAAAAAACAACCCGAAACCCTAGAGGGTCTTTGGCAGACCGCAGGCTGCAAGTCCCACCTGGACACAGAGCTTCGAGACGAACTTGGGGGTCGGACCATATGGGCGGAAGCTGGGCCGATTTAATATAGCTATTATAGGGGCGTTAATCAATTACCTATACTATTTTGGGGGTTCCTTTCATATTTATAGTATAATGGGACCCAAAAGCCTATTCTAATCATACAGGGTATAGGGTTCAGGGCTATTTGGGTTGAGGGTCACAAGGGATTTGTGAGGGTTGTATCGGGGTTCTACAAGGGTATATTACGGTGTATAAGGGTTTTGTATTGGGATTTCGGGCTCAGGGTTTAGGACTTGGCGTTGCGTTATTTTCCTAAGCATCCAAAGACCCACAGTCTCCGGCGGCATCGGTGGCATGTGGAAAACATAGCCTGACACTGCCCTCATTTTTTGCGATATTCCAGCACCGACAGTTCCCAGATGTTCCCAGCGACATCGGCATGCACAGTGCATGCCACTAACTCATACTGTAGTGGCCGAGCCACGCCCCAACTTGTTGGCTGAGCCTTGCCCGAACGATGACAACTTCCATGCTACCAATGCATACTGCGTGGCGGAGCCATGCGCAAACGATGTTACTGCTAATGGACCAGTGCATACTTTACGACCTCTCTGAAAACGAATGAATGGTCTTGAGTTTATATTCTGGGCTTTCTTGTCTTTCGATGTTGTTGTTCTGGTTGTTTGAGCAGTTTCGGTTTGCAGACTTATCCCGCATGCTATGGCCCGAGAACGCAAAACTTGTGCTCGTGCCGCTGAAGGCACATGTATGTTTTGTAGCTGATGGTGATGATGAGAAGGAGGATGAAGAAGATGATGGTGATGGTGATGATGATGATGATTATGATTATGATGCTAAGTGGAACACGCGCAAACGCAATGGTGCAGCATGGTGCAACGGTGGCTCAGGATAGTAGCCAGGGAGGTCAGTATTGTGGGTGGCCGTACTTGGCCGTTGAAGGTATGGAAGCAGGTAGGGTTCTGTTCTGGAGCAGTGTGTGCAACGGGTTCTTTGCTCAGCTGGATGACTTTTTGTTTCAACATACTACGACATCTAAAAACCCAAAGCCATAAACCTGAAGCCTGCGCCCCAAGCCCTGTAGGCCCAAAACGCATAATCAAACTAGTAGTAGTAGTAGTAGTAGTAGTAGTAGTAGTAGTAGTAGTAATAGTAGTAGTAGTAGTAGTAGTAGTAGTAGAGTAGCAGCAGCAGCAGCAGTAGTAGTAGTAGTACAAATTGTGCGACACCACAGGCTCTGACTACCCTTGGTGCAGAAGGTTTCGAAATCAAGAGAAGTGCAGCTACGAAGCATGATCATGCCATTTTCGTTTTTTGAGGTGGCTGGCCCACCGCAGGCTTAAACCATCAAGCCAAAAACCCAATACACCTAAAGCCTTAAGCCTCTAAAGTTGAGCCCCACAACAGCCACAAGACACCAAATCCAACCCTGCTTGGCGGGTCGGGAAACGTAGTAAGTAGTTATTCTAGAGAATTATAGGTATCATAACCCCTTTATTACCTACTTACTAAGTCCCCCGACCCTTCACTGGGCTTTGGAGTACCATACTTTAATACTTTTTTCTTAAAGGAACCCTTATGAAATAAAAGTTTATACTTTTTTCTCCCTGGTTCTTTAACAGCCCAGGTATTGTAACCCCTTTCAAGTCCCCCTTTGACCCCTCGCCCTGCTTGGGGGGGCGCGGGGGACTCAGTAAGTATTTTTTGTACTTAAAAGCCCAGTTCAAGTGAGCTCAAGAACGCCAAAGCCACCTAAGTCCGAAGGCCGGTTTTACGGTTCAGGGTTCAGGGTGCTCAGGTAGTACTATAGGGGCCTATATAATTACCTATACTATTCCTTAGGGTTCCTTTTAAAGGGGTCTATAAGGACTACTATAGTAAGGGGTATTCTGGGGGTTTTTAATATAGGGGCCTAAATAGTTACCAATACTATTTCTGGGGTTTCCTTATTATGATTATGGTGTAGCGGGCCCCAAAACCCTTTTCTAATTATTAAGGCCCCTACTAGTACATTACAGCTTTAGCGCTGTATGTAGGGTGTTTAGTGTTTACACGAGGAAGTATTCTACCGCCGTGCTCGTGGGCGAATCCCAAATGTGGATCTTTGGTGGAAACAATGGCCGCGACCTTGGCCAGAGATTGTGCGGGGTTCAAGCGTTTAGGGTTCAGGCTTTAGCTGAGCACGTTCAAACTACTGTGTGTGGGGGGGTTTTCGGGTTCGGGTGTTCGGGTGCTCAGGTTTGGGCGCGGTAATCATGACAGTAGGGATTGGGGTGCAGTGTAGCATGATATATGGGTATAAACATCTCGTGATGTCAAAGATGACAGTTCGGATATGCAACACATTCTGTAACGTGACAGGCCTGTGCTATTGGCTACGGGAATTGCGGTATATTCCTGATCACGGATAAGTCAGGACAGCGTCTCTCAGCTGGCACTCGATGTTTTACATGTTTCATATCTTTTGAGAGACGAGCCGTCAGCCCTGCAGCTGATTGGTTACGCCGAGCCCCGGGTCACAAGTGCAGGATATTTGGGTCAGGTTGGGGTGTTGGGATGCGGCTGTTGGGCACTGGAGCTTGCGGATGAGAAGGTATGTGCTTAAGTTGCATGGGGTCTTAGGTTATGATTGGCATCGTAGAGAGATGTTTTTCCGATGAACGGATGAACTAGCAAGACGGTCCTACAACTTCCGGCCTCCCCCCCCACCGGATCCCCTCACCCCAAACGCACAGGAGAGGCAACAAAAACCCTGCCTTTAGATGGTTTCGCGGCCCCAAACCCTAAACCCGAAACCCCAAACCCTAAAACCCTAAACCCTATAAAACCCGAAACCTTAAACCCTAAACCCTCAACCCTTTCCCGGTTTCTTTTGTGTTTGAGAGCTGGGGTGCGCCTGGGCTCCGGAGTAGCTAAAGCCCTCAACCCTAAAACTCTGAACCATAAATCTTACCCCACACCCTAAATCCCTAAAGCCTTAAACCATAAATCCCACCCTACGCCCTCAACCCTAAAACCCTAAACATTCAATCCTACACTATAGACTCTAAACCCTGATATCCCTAAAACCCTAAACCATAATAAATCCTGCCCTAGTCTATTGCGGCATGAAATAGTACCCCTAAACCCCTAAACCCTGAGCCTTCCTTGAGGCATCTCACTGAACCAGCTCTGGATTGCAGAGGCCGGGAGTGTGCGAGTGGAATGCACTGACTACTTGAAGGGCCGGCGGCGGACGCATCAAATACTTGTTTTATAGAACATACGCATCATGATCCCAGTGGGGATCCCATTAGAGACACTGACATATGACGGGATGATTATACGTACTTCCTAAGTCACCCGGCCCTCCACTTAGGCTGTAACCAGAACGATTCCGATACAGCTAGAGAGGTGGATGGAGGCCCCGGGCTCCTTCGAAATCAGAACCAGTACCACCTCGACTGCTGCTGCTACTACTTCTACTGCACTCCTACTGCTACTGCTGATGGACAAAATCCTGCATGACTTTAAGGACTCTAAACTATGGGAATTATGGTATATTCCTTGTAGTGGGTAATGCAGGATTTTGTCCATCAACAGTACGACAATGGCTGCGGCTACGGCTATTGCTACTACTACTGCTACGACGACTACGGCTACAGCTACAACTGCGACTCTGGCTGCGACTACGGCTGTTACACCTACAACTACAACTATGACTGACAACAAAGGCCACTACCACAACTCCATAGTTTCGGTACTTAACCTATGTGAGTAGGTAACCTTTAACCTTTTGGGTTTAGAAAAATCCTACCATAACTAAAAGGTTAACCGTTTTGGGGCTAGGGTACTCACGGTACTCAGCCCCTAAGTAACACTGTAGGCATGTATGTGTACCCAGCAGCCGTCAAGCAGGCCAAACCTCCAGACTCGAGACTTGGAGTGTCGACTCCCCAGAGGGGTCCATATATACTAGCATTATGGAATTGGGCCCCAAAAGACCATCCTTATGATGGTTTTTCGGGACCTAGTTCGATAATAGTATAGTGGAAGTGGGCCCCCAAAGACCATCCTTATGATGGTTTTGGGGAACTAAATCGATAATAGTATAGTAGAATTGGGCCCCCAAAGACCACTAATTCGAGACTAGTATAGTCGAATTGGGTCCCAAAAGACCATTCTTATGATGCTTTTTTGGGACCTAGTTCGATAATAGTATAGTGGAATTGGGTCCCAAAAGACCATCATTATGATGGTTTTGGGGACCTAGTTCGATAATAGTTTAGCGGAATTGGGTCTCAAAAGACCATCCTTATGATGGTTTTTTGGGGGCCTAATTCGATAATCGTACAGTGGAATTGGGCCCCAAAAGACCATCCTTATGATGGTTTTTGGTGACCTAGTTCGATAATAGTATAGTAGATATGGATCCTCTCGGCCCAATGCAGGTTCCCAGCCCAGCGTTCAATCAGACGGTGCTGACAAGCTCACCTGACCGCCACGAAGCCGCATTTCAGAGTTTAGGGCTTATAGGGGTTTATAAGGGTTTAGGGGTTCAGGGTTTAGGGAGTGTGAGGTCTGACATGGCACGAGCACGAAAGCCAGGCACAGCTTCGCGGCTGTAGTAACTGCAGAGGTCTGAACGAAAAGCTGCTTTGCCCAATAGTTAGGAGCTTCAGTTCACGAGTTAAGCTATACTTGATTAAGGAGTACTGGGCTCTCTGGGTTCGGCCCTGGAATACTAGGGTTTACTTGGAGGGGCAGGGGACTTAGTAAGTAGGTCATAAGTAGGGTTATAATTGGGGTCACTCCATTTAGGGTACTTATAACTCTACTTATAACCTACTTACTAAGTCCCCTGCCCCTCCAAGTAGGGTGTGGTGCCTTAGAGGGCTTCGCACGGGTTCACAAAGAGTTCAGGGTACACAGCGGCTGCTTCTAGGCACGGCTTGAAGGCCAAAGTATACCGTAAACCCCATAAAGGGTTTAGGGTTTAGGGTTTATAGGGCCCAAATAGTCTATATGGTAAACCCCATAAAGTTGGAAACCGGATGAAGGCCAAATAGTGCTGGGATTCCTTATACATTACTCTTAAGGATTGAGGCTATGGGGTTTCCAACTTTTTGGCTTCTACTGTATACCATACGAGTACGTGGACCCTCAGGGTAGGGTAGCGAAGATCGGCGTCACATCAAAATCGGCACAAACTCTGTGTGTGCTACTCCTGATAATACGAAGCCCAAGTCAGAGGGGCCATGCTTTGCGCAAGATTTCAAGGCTTCAGGCCTTCAGGGGTTTAGGGCCTAGTTTAGGGATTGGGGCTTTAGGGGGTTGCCTGGGATTCTGCGGGAAGACACACATGTGGGAGCATCGGCCAGCATGAGATCCCACTGAAAGAAAATCAAAGCACCGATCCTGTAAAGAGGACTCCTGATGATTTGATGAACTATGCAGCTGAGTCGGTAAAGGTTAACCTTGTGGAGTTTATAAAATTCTACCATAAATGAAAGGTTAACCTTTTTGGGGCTAGAGTAGCCAGCCCTAAGTTAAAGTGATTAGACGAACTCCACAAAGAAGGAATAGACCTGGGATCTTCAAACTGAGGCCACTAGACAACAGACGTTGATGCTTGTGGAACCTTACGGTGCCTTTAATGCAGTCTCCTACAGCATAGTTTATGGAGCTTTCGGGGCAGTTCTAAATACCCTCAACCCTCGTTGCGAAGTAGGAGGCCAGCTAAAATTCAGCCCTCCCCCCTAAGCTTATACCCTCAACCCTCAAGCATAAGCCCGGTTCTTAGGGTTTAGGGATTTGGGTTACAAGGTCTCGGGTTTAAGGTGGCTGTGCACTCAACGCAAGGTAGCCAGCATGAGAAATACTCATGAGAAATATTGTCCAAAGCTTCATGTAGGGCACAAAGCCTAAACCCTAAACCCTAAACCCTGCCCTGCACCCTCTAAACTTGATTTTGAATCCCATGGAAGCCTTAAGCTGGAAATCCAGAGTCTCACACCCGGAGGCTTCGTACTAAGCAAGCCTACAGCGGACCCTGGACACCCAAAACCCTAAACCAAAAAGCCTACTGTAGGGGCCTAAATAATTTCCTATAACGTTTTGGGTGCTCCTTATTGTTACATTAAGCTATATTTATGGCATAATGGGCCCCACGACCCTGTTCTAATTGTTAAGGCCCCCATATTACGCCCTAAGACTGCCGGACCCCTACTAGCGGCCCAAGGATACCTCCACACCGCCGTGCTGGGACCGAGTGGGCGGATGTGGATTTTCGGCGGACTCGATGGCGGTGCTTGCTGCTGGGCAAGGTTTAGGAGTTTAGGTTTGGGGTTTAGGGGTTTAGGTTTGGGGTTTACGGGTTCAGGGTTTCGGATTTATATGTGGACTGGCAAGCACAGGGCACAAGGAATTGGGCTTCAAGTTAGGGGTTTCAATTGTAAGTCCCTAGATCCAGAAGCCTAAGCTGAAGCTTAAGCCCATAATATAACGAACGGGAATTGGGCCCCGGATCTTGCACACAGAAACACTTGGGTGCAGCGTAGGTCACCTTTAACCTTTGTGGTATATATAACGAAACATAAACTACAAGATGGGCTAGAATACTCAGCCCTTGAGAACAAGCCTACACTCAGCCTCAGATTTTGAAGTTAGGCTTGGATTACTTCGCGAGAATTGTCGGAGCCAGCGCCCTGAGTGATAATGAGGCTCTGGAACCAGGTTAGTAGACCCAGAACCCGAAAGAATAATGTGCTACAAGACACCCTGTTTTTCAATCCGAAGCAGACGTCGGACCAATTGAGTTGAGGGAAGCTTTCCCTAAGTCACTAATGTAGGAACCTGATTAAGAAACCTTGGGCCGTCATTAGGGCTCCTTCTATGAATCCTACTATTTTGGGGTTCTAGGCCCAGGGTATCTTAATCAGGTTCCTACATTAAACCACCCAACCGCTCTGATAAACGGGCCCAAACCCGAACCACGAACCATGAATCCCTGGGAAGCAGAGCTGATCTCTTTGGCCTTAGTCCACCATGAACGCCACATAAAATGCTTAGTATAAGCAAGATATGGCCTCTAAACTCTAAGCCGTAGCTTGAAGCCCGATGATGGTAGATATCCAACAGTCGCGCCGAGTTCAAAACGACTTGTGGTACTACGACACCGAGGCGGCATCCCAGGACCAGCATCATTATACGATATTATAGGTGCAGTTCCCATGACACCTTTATTAAGTATAGTATACTACACACCTTCTACACCCTTAAACCCTAACAGCCCCAAACCCTCACCTCTATACAAATTGGCAGCAGACGATCTTTCTACCTGGGTAGCAGCCCGAAGCACTAAGCCCTAAACCCTAAACGCCTGGGTAGCAGCCCGAAGCACGCGTCCCTGATACACTTTCAGCTCCGAGCCCTAAACTGGGAGTTTCCGAAAATAGAAATACCTTATTTTGGTGTCCTAATAATAAGGATCCTACTAATCCTACTATTTAGGGTACGCTATTAGGGGCCCCTATTTTTGGAAACTCCCAACTCTACACCCTCAGACCCAAGAGTTGAAGATGTCCCCTGAGATCTGACATCGTTGTTTCTTGAGTACAAACGCAGAATCGCTAGGAATCCCCAAGCATTAGGCAGGGTAGTACTACAGTTTTCAGACTCACCGCGTTTGCAGCACAGCCTCGTGACCACAAGTAAGGCTCTAAGGACTGATATGTTAAGGCTTTTGGGCCCAATGACCATACTATATCCTTGCGAGCATCTCTGTCTTATTTTAATTCTATGAGACGGTCGGATGCGTGATTTGGGCTTAGGATTCAGGGTTTGCGATTTAAGGCTGGTGACACAGGCGTCGCCGGGGTGAACTTTTCGTGCACTACGCACGCCAGCATTGTAGATACTGTTTGTTCGTGGGGGCACCACGCGAGTCCTGCATCTTTCTGGTTCCCCCACGGTTTAGGGTTTAGGGTTTAGGTTGCATAATCGCAAGAACTGAAGTACAAGGAAGATCATGGGGTGAAGGCTTTTTGCCGGCCTAAGCATTACTTAAGATCAGGCTCGGCTCCCACATGTTTGTTTGGGTCTGGGGTCTTCTAAATTGGTTGGGGATCAAGTCCTGGATTACGACAGGGTTGTAGAGTTCAGAGAATGAGGGTTTGGTGTTTTGGGGGGTTGAAGGTTCCAGGACCACGGTTCAAGAGACAGTCTCATGCTGAGCCCTGAAACCCCAAAACTCCCAAAGCCCTGAAGTGAAAGGGTCATACCAAGTGGAGAGTTGAGGCTTGAGGTTTTAGGGCTTGCGGGCCTACGGCTCAAAAGGGGTTTGGGGTTTAGGGCTTTCTGTTCGCTGGCACACAGCCCAAGCCCATGCTGAAAAAGGGTTCGAAAGCCTTACAGTTCATGGGTTTAGGGTTTAGGGTTATGTGGTTTCAGTTTTGCGATGTCAGCACTTAATCAACCTTAACCCCTAAACCCAAATCCCGAACGTTAAACCCTGAGCCACAAAAAGCCCAATCAAACCGTAGGCTTTAAACCCCAAAGCCTAAAACTAAATCCTGCTTGGAGGGTCCGGGGACTTAACGAGTATAGGTTATAAGTAGAGTTATAAGTACCCCAACACGATCCTAATTGCTTATAAGTCTCTAAAATAACTAGTTACTAAGTCCCCCGACCCTCCAAGTAAACCCTCAACCCTAAACCCTGCACTCTGACCTTAAACTCTTAACCCTTAAACCCTAAACCCTTAAACCCTAAACTCCTAAACCCTAAATCCTAGCTTAAAATCGAGTGGGAGGCTTCCGCGACGGACTTTGTGCAAAGTTCTCCAAGCGGCACCGCACCTTCGCCGGGTGGCGTACCTGATCAGAGGGTTTAGGGTTCGGGGATTCGGGTTGAGGGTTCAGGTGCTTAGGGTTTTAGTGTCCAGAAACGTGGTTGTCAAAATTATGGTCCCGTTTTGGGTCCCTAATATAGTACGGCACCTAATATTTAGGGTACCCCAAAAGGGACAATAATTTTGACAACTACCCATAAAGGTCCACATATTCCCTCTTTATGGGACCTTGGGGCTTCTTGTGGGTACCAGAAGCCCAGAAGTCAGGATTACTTGGACCCGTAACTCTCTAAGGTTAGAAGTATGGGCCCCTAGTATGGGCCCTTTGCCCTTTTACGGGACCTTAAAGGGTACAAGTAGGGTATATATTAGGCATTTAAGGATCCCAGGCGCTTAAGGGCCCATACTAGGGGCCCATGGGTTCATCCTAAGAAACTCGAGTAGTGTCAAGGGGAAGGGCCAAACGGTTCCAGGAATGCAAGTCGTCTGGAGTTTGAGACTGGGTGCATCCTCCCAGTCTGCTGCATCGTCCCGCATTTTAGAGAATGCCTGTAGGGTTCAGGGTTTATTGCTTGTTGAAAGAAAGTTTTCAACTGTAGTTAGCACTCATATCCTGGAAGATTGCAGCCGGCCGGCTGGGCTGGTGTGGGGGTGCAGCCCTGCCGCTCCTTGAAGCCTTCATGTGTTCGCAACAGTATCTCCAGCACGCAAGTTACTGGACGATGCAGTCTTCTCGCATTTCAGCACAAGGTAACCTGATGTATGAAATCATTTTGTGCATGTGAACACGAAAGCAAGCATAAGTTTACACGCTTGGTACGGCTACGCAGCATTGGATTGCCAAATCTTCAGAACTGTTATAGGCTACAGCTATGATTGTCGTCTTCCTGTGGGTTTTGGCTTAGGGCCTAGGCTTTGGGGTTTCGCCAGGGGAGCGATCTGGGCACTACCTTGGACCTTGAAATCAGAGTTTCGGGCTTTTCCCTTCCCACACACGTTTTCGGGTTAAGTCTTTTGGAGTTTAATGTTGACATAGAAGCCTAAATAATTACCAATCTAATTCCTTAGGGCTCCTTTTTATATTTATACTGTACAGCCCTGTTGTGTTTCTTTAAGGCCCCTACATTAGGCTCACAAGGCTGACACTTAAATTCGGAATGACTTCTCGAACTCTTCCCTGCTTTAGTGGGCTCTGGGCAAACTTTCCCGATGGCGGCTTAAATAGGGTTTAGAATAGGATTTTAGGATTAAGGGCTCAGGAAGACGAGCTGAAACACCGTCCTTTGACTTAAGCATCGCAACCCCACCACAAGCTCTAGATAGACTCTGAATCCATCCGGCTGATGGACAGAATCCTGCATGACCCATAATAAGGAATATACCATAACTCCCATAGACATCCTGACTCGTGATCCCGAGCGGCAAAATCTCGAAGCCCCGGCTCGCGCGTTAGGCGTGAAGTCCAAGCTACGGGTATGCCCGAAGGCTCTAAGGACTCACATTTTGAGGCTTTTGGGCCCAAAGACCACGCTATATGAGGCTTTTGGGATAAGTTGAGCCTTGGGGATAGAAATCGACTGCAGCCTGTGCCGAGTCATACGCCACACGGCCGTGCTTTCTACGGTGGGGAACATGTGGGTCTTCGGTGGAGAGACCAACGGCGGACGCTCAGAGCGATTTAATCGCGGCTGGGAGTATGTTCAGGGTTTGCCGGGCGTCTGCCACCCTCCCCCACCTCTCTCTCTCCCATCTCCAACTCCGTCTCCCTTGCTCCACTGTTCCCCCCCTTCTCTCTCTCTCTCTCTGTCTCTCTCTCTCTCTCTCTCGCTCTCTGCCTCCCTCCCTCTGTCTGTCTCTCTACTCTTGATGTAGTTATATACACAAGCAAGTAAGTACGTCTCTATATGTTTTAATACCCTATAACAGAGACGGAGAGAGAGAGAGAGATAGATGTAGATAATAGCTAAAGATATAGATGCAGATATGGATATGGATATGAATACAGATACAGACATACAGACATGCAGACATACAGACGTACAGATTCAGCTATAGATGCAGATATTTAAAGTACATATACATGCACACATTTACATGTCCATGTGTATATATATATATATAGTGAGATAGGTGGAAAGGTAGATAGATAGATCGGTATATAGTTTATATTTATACAGTGATTTAGATGGGTAGATAGATAGGTAGGTAGAAAGGTAGATATAGGCGTATAGCATGCAATGTAATGTAATGCAGCATGATACAATGTATTTTAATACGACTTGTTATATGTTATGAACTCGAATTTACAAGATAAGCTCAAACAAGATGAGATAACACAGGATGACATGAAACACTAAAATATCCTCAAGATCTAGAACGGCAGCGCCAAACTTGTATGATGTGTATTTGTGTTGAACACAGTTAACCAAAACAGCCCCAGCGGGCTCTCAACGCCTTCAGTACTTAGAAGTGCTGAGGAACACTGGTCAATAGTCTGCACAAGATCGACGTGGAGGCGCTGAGTGAGTGTTTCCGATAGTGGCGCCCTGAACCCGAATCCCTAAAACCCTACATAAAGGAACCCCCGACATATGGACGTTCACTGCGGTAAGACAGTCCTAGAGATGCTTGAACATAGAAGCCTGCCCCGGGAAAGTATCTTGGGGGCTTTAGGGTTTAGGGCACCGGAAAAGTATGATGGGCCACCAGGCTCTACTCACTAGGGTAACTAACCATTACATTTTTTGTACGACAATCCCTGCCGTATATCATCCCGCAGCTGTAGTGCAGAGTTCCCCGAAGAAGCCGGACAAGTAAGCTTTTCAAAAGCAACATCGAAAGTGACTTAACATCTTGGTCGCCGGTGACAGCCTGGGCCTTCGAAGCCGTGGGCGTGGAGTTTATAGGGTTTGGGGCCAGAGATTAGGGCTTAGGGTCTAGGGCTCGAGGGCCTAGAGGATTTGGGTTGGAGGGTTTAGGGCCTACGATTTCCTATCCACCCTAAACCCCTAAACGCTGAGCCTCAACACTGGAGGATCCCTAAAACGAAGCACTTGCCAGGTGCAGCCAGAGTCTCCTCAATGGACACAGGCAGTCCTGCAAGGGTGTTACTTGGAGGGTCGGGGGACTTAGTAACTAGTTAGTTTAGAGACTTATCAGTACCATACCCCCAATTAGGGTCCCTTTTACGGTACTTATAAGTCTACTTACTACCTACTTACTAAGTCCCCCGACCCTCCAAGTAGAGGGCTCCCTGTAAGGGTTTTGTAGGGGGCTCCATTGAGGGATCTACAGTGTACTACAGGGGTTCCTGCAAGGGTTTAGGTTGAGGGGTTCTTAGGGCTTTTCGGGTTTAGAGGGTTTAGGGTGTTTAAAGTTCGGGTTAGGGGTTTCGACTCGTGTTCTGTAGGGCTCAAGTCATAGACTCCAGTCGAAAGAAGCTCTCTTCTAACCTGCTTATTGAGTCTCCTGTTGCTTCAAGTGCTCACGAAGCCCACTGGCACACATAATGGTTCCTTAAACCCTAAACCCCAAACCGTGGCACACAACGTGGCCTAGGGTATAATACCCAGAACCCGGGAAGCTACGTCACAGGCAACCGGGCTCGTGGGGTTAGGGATGGGCCGAAGTGAGGGGCAATTGGGTTTAGGTTGTTCGGGCTTGTGGTCTTAAGAGTCTCATGGTCCTAGGGTTTAGTGTGGTATGGTCTTAGGGTTCTAGATGACCCAAATCGTAAACCCAAAAAGGGGCCGAAGGGGTCTCGGAGTTGCAAAAGGGTCTTAGCAGGACGACGTTTTGCGGCTTTAGGCTTCTGACCTGTGTGCTTCCATGGTTTAGACCGACTACAGTTTCGGCTGCAACCTTCTTAAACGTCTTGCGTGTAGGCCTGGAGTAGGATGCATCAATGGTATGAAATCAACAAGTAGTGCCCAAGCTGCCGTCTTGAGTCTCCAAGGCAACGGGCAGCAGGCTAGCACCCTTCCGTCATAATCCTTATATAACCATAAGAAACCACCAGAACCCTATTCTAAGATTCAAGGTGAAAGGTTAAGAATTCTTATCTAGCTAAAGTATGCAGGATGGGCGGCAATAGCTGTGATTGTTAGTGCTAATGACAGGTCAATGTGCGTGTGCCGTGGAAGTTGACTGTCCTGAAACCTCGTCTGACTTGTCGAGTGCGAGTGACAAAAAAGTATACATTTCCCGAAACCCCACTCTGAGGTATGTCCACTTTTTTCGTGCGCGTCTCGCATTAGGACATGCCCTAGCCTCGTCCCGAAGAGTGTTTTCGGCATACTCTTGCTGGCCAGGGACCTAGGTGTACCTGCATGAGCTGACAGATCAGCATTGATTCGCGCCACAGCTTAAAGATGAGCAGTGGCTTGCTCAACAGCGACATCTTTTATCGAGGTGTATTCGCCTGTCGGTGAACTCTCCTCGTGGCACTGCTTGGTGGCTGCTAGTGCCGCGTACACTCAGACCCATCCCACTCCCTAGAGCATCATTGCCCGAACCGTGAGTAAACGTCCACTCCGAGCCCATCCGCTCCGTCAGAGCATCCTGCCCGAACCGTGATGACGTCCACTCCGACCCCATCCATGGTTCAGGAGAAATTTCAATCAGCATCCTTGCCGGAACTGTGATGCACTCCCACCACATCCATGGTTAATGGGAAACGCTGGAACATTAAGAACATGATGTGCGAGAATGACCGACGTGGGCGCAGTCACCGGCACACCAGGATCGTTTCAGACTCTAGGCATTGCCGCTGCTTTGCCCGTCTAATGCTGCATGCACCGGTACTTGCGTTGCTTGAAAGCTTGCGGGTGTGTTTTTCATCCCACGAGGACCCAGGGCGTTGCTTTTCTAGCTTCCTCACTGGCGTACTTCGTGGGCGCGCACCCACGGTTGGAACGCTTGGCCCAAATGTACCCGAAGCCGAAGTACGATTGGCAAGGCCCGGATATTTCAGAGTGTGTGGTTTAAGAGTTTGTTCGCTTGCCAGCATGACTTTTGCAACCATTGCTTTTTTAATCCAGCAAATGCATGGAACCCCAAATGGACGACTGCTCTTTGAGCCCTAGCCCCTGAAGCTTCACCAAACACCAAATTCCTAAACCGTTAACACTTTTGAGCCCCGAACCTGAAGCCCTTCAGCCCATCAAGTTGCGGGACTTCAGCATCAAAAGCAGTAAAGGGGTGCAATCTGAGGATGGAATCTGACCCCTTAGACCCGAAAGCACGAGGCATCAATCCCTTAAAGTCTCGCGGCCGTGGTCCCATATCTGTTCCATGTGCAATCCTGCAATGTGTTCGATGGTAGGTTTTTGTCTGTCATGAGCACCTGTTAGCGTGGCCCATCGTCCCTGGCGCGCGACAGGTATACCCAACCGGCTACATCGAGCCCCGGAGGGACCACACGGCCGTGATCACCTTGAGCGACCGCATGTGGCCTTGCTCGGAGACAGGGGTTCATGGAGTTCAGCAGGAGGCTTTTGAGAAACACCATTTCGCTTCGCAGCTTCTGAGGCCCCCCTTCATAGGGTTTGGTGTTTAGGGTTTAAGGATCGCATGTAGTGTTTGGGGCTTGTTGTGGTTTGCAGAATTGTGGAGCGACCTCGGCCGCCAAAATTAATGCAGCGCGGTGCCCAAAGCACTCAAAACTAAGCCCCAAGCCCAAAGGTTGAAGCATAAAGGCTTCAAACCCTGATGCCCGAAACTCGCAAGATTCGTTTAAAGACTAAAACTAAAGCTCTAAAACCCCCCAAGCCATAGAACCCGAAGCCCCTGCGTCCCATCGGATCCAACATCACTGCTCCGCAATGCTAGAGATCGTTGGCCCTTCAGCAGGGGTGACTTTGGGGCTTAGTGTTTTAGGCCTAGGATTTCAATTGCAGAATGGGATTCAGGCCGGCCGAAAATTGTTTTTTTTGATTAGGGTTGTCTGTGTGAGGGGGAGATAGGGGAACAGAGACAGTCCCAGCTTCCGGGGGATTGTGGATTTCAGGTTCAGCGCAGGGGCATCCTTGTTCTGGAAGCATAGCTGCCGTTGTGAGCGCGCACACACATACCGATTGATAGATAGAAACTTTGTCATAAAGGTACTTCAGCCCAAGAAGGAATAGACATTCCAAGGCATCCCAAAACCATCCGACCCTAAACCCCTCTAAACTATATTAAGCCTTGAAGCCCTCAATGCGCCTTGCGGGATGGGAGGTGGATCTTCGGTGGTGTTGAACAGACCTATGGCCGCGGCCTTTGATCCTATACGAAGTCCTTTGGGTTTAGCTATGTAGCTGAGTAGGTAACCTTTACTGTGAGCTGTTGGGGTTTATAAAATCCTACCAGAATTAAAAGGTAAACCTTTTTTTGGCTAGGGCACTCAGCCCCTAAGTTACGGGATCCTTGGCTGGAGCATTCCTGCCACAAAGGGCGATAGCTTGATCCTTGCAAAGATTCAGTGTCCATGTTAACAAGGTCTTGTGTACCTGCTGTAGCTCGTGTATGTCAAATTCCTGGCGCTTGTTGGTAAGTTCCTAGGTCCTACGCTAAGCAGAAGGCTTGGCAACCAAACAACAGTGAATTGGAGGTTATAAGTAAATTTCGATATCCGGTACATGGAAGTGTATGAGTAATTAGTTCTTTCCGTTAGGGTGCCCTTTTGGTTCCCCAAAATCGTGCGGCGGCCCTTGCAAAAAGGACTCCCGAAGGGACCCCATTTTAGAGAACTGCCCAAATACTGGGGAGAGTGTAGCCCGAAACCCTAAACACTACACCACGTGTGAGCCTGCGCGGCACGTCGTTCAAAGCCCTAAACCCTAAGCCCTGAACCCTAAACCCTAAACCCACAGTTCTCTCGAGTCAGACCTTGCAGTGCGGGCAAGAATCTTGCTGGTCCCACTTGGAGGGTCGCTACTAAGAGTAGACTTTTAAGTACCCCAAAAGAGATGGAATCCTATTGTTTTAGGTATTCTTGGTTTTTGTTTAGGTTTGTTTTTTGTTTTCTGGCTTTTGCCTTGTCGGCTTCTGGGCTTTCCTTGCTGGGAGCACTACTATAATGCTACGGGTGCTGCTACGGTTAGCGGTAGTATTCGTGCTGCTGGTAGTCCATACTGGTAACATAGCACAACTTGCCTTGTTCGTACGACTCCTACTCTTACGGTTACCGGCTTGAGAGGCTGCACTTGCCTGTGGAAGGTGAGGGTTGGCAGGCTGCGCGTCTGCAAAATGAAACTTGAAGACTTGGTATATGAAGCCTCCCTGCGAACGGACCTTGATGCCTAGTCCAAGTCGTGGGGGTCGCAATATCAGCTGTGAGCACGATGTCATGGTTAGCCATGTACATAGAGCAAGGTTCCATTTTGTGGAGCTTGTCTCATCACTAGTATCCTATCTCCCATGGGACCGCTAGACGGACCATGTGGTAGATCCACTTTCAACCGCTCCGCATATAACGCAACTTTGGCTGAAGAACCATTTGCCTAAATAGCTAAAGGGTTAGTCACCTGTCTGCGNNNAGCCATTTCCCCTGCACAAACAACTCGTCGCGTATCTCTGGCGAGAAAACAGACCGAGTTTGCCTGCAAGGGTCGTTCTGGGACTTGGTGTTGCGTGCCGCTAGCAAGTTTGTCAGGGCGAACCACATCTACAACCCTACTCTCGGTGAGGTGAGCACATATATCGTATATTCGATACCAAACCCTCACGCACTCCCAAATCCAAGGCAAGTTGACTGTCCAAAAGGATAGCAGAACGATGAAAGCTTGGTTTGACAAAGGTTCCTTTTTGATCAACTCACTAGTTCTCGTGCCAGTACTAGTGATATACGGGGCGTGTTTAAGATAGCTANGCGAAAGAGGGGGCGCATTTAAGATACATGATGAGCCGCAATCGCGAAATCCCGGGGGGTGTTTAAGATATATGGTGAACCGGAAGTGGAAATTGATTTGTATGGGTTTTGTGTTAGTTTTTGTTCGTCTTATTGCTAGTTTCAAGTTTCACTTGGTTATCGCCAAAAGAGGAGACAAGGTGCGCGTGTCAGATGTATCATGAACTGGAATCGCCAGATGAGGAGGAGTGTTTAAGATGTATGCATGATGGACCGGAATAGCAAATTGATTTCTGTGTGTTTGTGTTAGTTGTTCGTGTTTTCGTGATGTGATCGCCAAGCGAGGTTGCGTGTTTAAGATAGATGATGTACGGAATCGGCAAATGAGGGGACGTGTTGTAGATACATGATGAACTGGAATCGCGAATGAGGGGCCGTGTTTAAGATATGTGATGAACCGGGATCGCCAAATGAGGGCGCGTGTTTCAGATATATGGTAGAAGGGAATCGCGATAGGAGGTAGCGTGTTGTAGATATATGACGAAGCNAACCGGGATCGCCAAATGAGGGCGCGTGTTTCAGATATATGGTAGAAGGGAATCGCGATAGGAGGTAGCGTGTTGTAGATATATGACGAAGCGGAATCGCAAAAGAGAGAACAGTTAAGCTATATGATGAACCGGAATCTCCGAAAGAGGGAACATTTTCAAGATGCAGAGTGAACAGGAATCAATATATGATATATGAACCCGAATCGCAAAAGAGGCAACGTTGAAAACAATCTTCAATGAACCGGAACAGCCCAAAAATGCTAAGTGACCCGGCACCCTCCGGATGGCCGAGCAAGAATCGAGCTTGTTTTCTTCAAAATTGCAACAGGCAAAGAGCTTGCATGAACAGAAACGCTTGCAGATGTATATTCACACAAAAGTCGCCATTTGAGACGTCGTGGAACTTGCAAATTGCGTGTGAATTGCTAGAAAAGAAGGAAAACAAAAAAAAATACCGGAAAAAAAATACCCAAACTAATTCTGCATCCGAGATCCTCATTTGGGTTATGGCACTTATAACTAGAAATAACAGCTAGTTGCTATCTTCTCTGACCCTCCGAGTACAAGGGCTACCGGGGGCGAGGCACGAAGCCACGGCAGGGTTGCAAGCAAATTCCCTAAAGGCTTCTCCAAAATCAAAAACGACATGTACATGCATGTACACGTATATCTGTATAGCCACATAGACACATATGCCTATCTCTCTCTCTCCTCTCTCTCTCTACATATATAAGAACATGGTGCATGGATGGATGGATTAATGTAAGTATACACACATTCCCAGCCCTGAACCTTAAGCTAGGCTTCTTTCCAAGCCTCTCCAGAAGGTCCCGGATGCAACTTCAAAACAAAATACATTTCAATTAATACAGGGGTCTTAATAATTACCTATGCTAGTTTGGGGGTTCCTTATTATAGTTATAATACCGTATACCCCAAAACCCTATTCTACCTAATAGGGCCCCTATATTATCAAAATCAGGTGTTTGGAACATGTCTATCCATGCGTATATACGTATGTATATACACATCTGTCGGTGTGCTCGTGGTTATGTGTTTTATTACAACTGTAGACAGAACTCTCTCTGCACAAGAGGTTGCCATTGTGTAGCATTGCCAACCACAAAATGTGCAAGTCAGGGGTGTTGGGGGTTTAGGTTTTTTGCAGTTTAGGGTATTGAGATTTAGTCCGTTTTTTGATGCTTAGAGGGCTCATTTGGTTCATACGGTTTATAGAATCTGTAGGGCTTGTAGGGTCTATTGCTTAAACGTTAAAGGCAGGGTGTGTTGAGATAGAAAGGCAAATCCCCACGTTTTGGCTCCAGCCCAAGCAAGATAAAGACACATATGGAACTTTCCGGAAATGGGGGGCCCCAATATAGTACCCTAAATAGTAGGATCTTTATTACAAGGACCCGATATGAGGTACCACTACTTTTCGTAAACTCCCAACCAAACGCCCTCAGCACTGAATCGCGTTTGATTCGAACCATGACTGCGATCGAGTGGGTATTTAGGGTCTGCTGCACAACGCTTGAACCATGGCTTGCGACATCAATGCCTCTACAACATCATTCCACCCAGAAACAACAAGCACGAAGGCTAACGTTCGGGCTTGGGGTCTGGAGGTTTGCATTGCCTAAGTAAGCTACTTTTTTTGCATGTAATCACAGCACACGGTGGCGCACAGTGGATTACTCACATGTCGAATGCAGGTTCTTGAAGTAGTTGCCGTTGATTTCCTAAGCCCTTCACCCGAAGCCCTAAACGTCCCTACAGCACGGCTGAAAAGAACCAGCCCCACAGCGGTACTGTAAGCCATCTTTGTGACCAAAGGCCGTTCCAAGATCTCGGGGGCCCATCGATGTAAGCATTTAGGATCTATTCTGGGTTCGGGGTCGGGTTTAGAGTTTAGGCTTCTCCTGCTACCACCATAATCCGCACAACCTGCCAAGGCATTCGCGTTTTTGTTGCATAACACAGGTATATTTTAGTATACATAAGAAAGAACAAAGAGTAAACATTGGCATCTCTACCAGCCACACAACTTAGTAGCCAAACAGTCGAAAGCCTTTGTCTAAGAGCCACCTCACATGGGAGGGTTGCGGCTTCTTCGAGCTTTAGCTTTCGGGTAACTATAGGCACGCCCGCTCTAAAGGCTGTATGGGCATGTGTACAGCCTGACAGCAAGTCACGAAACTCCAAACCCTTGTAAGTAAGGATGCAACATCTAGGCTCCGTTGAAAAGTTCTTTTCAGGGGCATAATAGAAACTGACGAGCACAGCTATCCAACCCGAAAAGTAAGAGAGCCCTGTTCCTGCCCTGATGCTTAGGCCGACGAAACGACCTGGTCTACATCGACCTCGAGGCACGCTCAAACAATGGACTTTCCCTGCGCTGTGCGAGTGCGCACGCGCGCCCCTGTTGGTTTGTGTGTGTGTGTGTGTGTGTGCGTGTGTCTGTCTGTGTGTGTGTGCGTGCGTGTGTGTGTGTGTGTTTGTATGTGTCTGTCCGTGTCCGTGTCCGTGTCGCTGTCGCTGTCGCTGTCGCTGTCTCTGTCTCTGTCTCTGTCTGTCTGTCTGTCTGCGTGCTTGCCCGCCCGCCTGCCTGCCTGCCTGTCTGTCTGCCGTCCGTCCGTCTGTTTGTCTGTGTATTCGTGCGTGCATGTGTGCGCGCACGGAATCTTCGTACAGAAAAGGTGCTGACCAGGAATTGCGGTCAACGTAAAATGTTGTATTGCGCAGGTGTACTCTTGGCTACTTCAGGACCGAAAACCCCAAATTGGGAGTACTGGGATCCTGTCGGTTGAGTTCTTCAAGTGTCCAGGAGTATGTCCAGTCAACCATTCAATACCCTTCCGGTTGGTGGTCTCGTCTTGCCATAATTTACGGATACTTAGATTTTGTTGCAGTCCTTCATATCACTTCACCGCATTTTGCCCATTGTTATGTTGCAGTTGTTTGTCTTGCTGCTTGTGATCGTTTCTTGTTGAAGTTTGCTGTACGAAAGCACTTGTAGCGAAAGTCCTCTTGTTCACGGTGGAACCCCGCAAGCAGTGTCCTGTTCAGCTTCACTGTACTCCCAGCGCCCAGCCTCGCAGTCCGACAGTAGCAATAGCAAGCTTGATAGCAATAATGCTAAACAATACTGATGCTAGCACTTGTATACTTATATTCAAGTGGACCAATTCTCAGGTCTCCCGATGCTAGCACTTATATGTATATTGTATTTATATTCAAGTACAACATTTTTCAGATCTTCCGCGCTTTCGGTAGCCCAGGACCAGGGTCCCAAAGCTGGCATTCAAATCGCTAACTAGTGGCACAGAATAGGAAATCTGTGGCTTTTTCGAGTTCTTTTTTAGGGTGGGTTACTATTATCCTCTTAAAATCCTAAAAGTTAAGCTTTCGTTCCTATGCGATACTGGACAAGTCCGGTTCGGCATGAGGCTGACAGCCCAAACTACGTGACTGCTAGTACATCGGGAAGTCTGCCCCACGGACGTGGCTTACCGAAGGCGGTGCCTTGGAGAAGTATTGCTTTTAAGGTTGTCTTCCCCGCACGACTGCAGTGCTCTCGTTACATATCGACCACGAGCTTCGGAGACAGGCTTGAACACATGGGGCCTCAGCAGCTTGGAATCTAACCCCTCGGTGTCCTCATGATCAAGGTTGAACACGGTTCAGGGTTTAGGGTTTAGGGTTTTGAAGCATACTCAAAGCCCTCCAGAGTCCTACGCTCTTAGCCCGAAGGTACAGGGTTTAGAAGGTTCAGGGCGGAGTGCTACTTGTAACTCCAATGACGGGACCCGACTACATAGTGTTCCTTTTTTTTACAGGCCTGGGCTCCCTCTAAATCAGATCAGGGCCCAAATGATGTGTGGTTCTACCAATCGTGAAGGCCCGTCATAGTTACGGAAGTCAGTCACAGAGAAGGACCAGCGGCTGGTTGTTTGTGGTTGAGGGTTTTTCCTTCAGCTAGAGTACAGGCTTTACAGGTTTGCTGGGGTTGGGCTGTTGAGGGGAGGGCTATTTGCCGAAAACCTGCCCCGAACCGTGATTGAGATGCAAACAGGACCTTACTGCTGACGGACAAAGCCAGTGAAGCCTTGCTTGCCTAGTGCGAGTGTGGGTGACGAAATGCGGGAGTTTGTCCATCGGCGGCTAATGAAAATTCCCGGCTCATGTAAAAACTGCCCTTGAATGCCCTTGAAAGATTTTCTCAAGGGGTTCCTTTAGGGGTCCTACGACCGCTCTCTTGGGTTTTGCTACAGGGCTTACTATAGGCTTGCTTCTGCTTCTAAACTTTCTTAAGACTAGCTGCTGCCAAGGTCCTCAACCAGACAAGCAATCGGATGTGGAGCTTCATCTGCATATGCCCGTCTCGGTTTTGGTATTGAGGCTTGTGGTTTACGGTGATTGTGGTACTGGCATCCTTTTTCGGGCGTGCCCAAAACTCCAAAGCCCAATAATAGAAGGCTGAAAAAAACATATAAAGATGGTCAAGATGCGCGGTTCGGGGTCAAACCTGCCTCGATTGGGGTTATCCTTCACTGTTGCCCGACTACCTACTTGCTAAATCCCCTGGAGCTCTCAGAACTTGGGCGGCCAGTGGGTGTTGAATCTCATGGTCAGGTATTGGGTTTAGGGTTGTATAGGGTTTGGGTTCTGGGTATTTTCATCAGAACCGTATGTGTACCCTTGTGTATGATGATACTCGAGGTTACCCTAAGAGTCCAAAGGACACAATAACTAGGTAATCGGGTTTAGGACCAGGATAGTAGTTACGTAGGTCAGTATCTGGGAGAGTATATGATTCTTAGGCACTTGGGCCCTTAGGGTTAAAGTTACTTTTTGTCTCAGCAAAGCGTTGCCGCAGTTTTATGCTGTGCGGTTTGACTGTAGTTGTGACCGGGTTTGCAGCGCATCCTTTAGCTGACGTCTGTGTTAAGTTCAAAAGATTTCAACCTGATCCCAGCCAACAGAAAGAACATCGACAAGTAACGTAGCACATTACGGTATAGGGAACACATCCAGACTTCGTTCTAGTGCTTGCAGTGAAGCATGTCTTGAAGTGCCCACACGTGGCCTTTGTGTGACTCAGCCGGCACCCCTCCATCCAAGCCAAGCGCAATGTTGAAAACAAAACAAAGTACATACATACATACATATATATACATATATATATATGTAGATAGTTGTGACACGGGCCTCAAAGCATTTAGCTCGCGCGGTACAAAGAAATGCGGTCTACGAACAAGAAGCTCCAACACCCTAAACTCCAGACCTGATCTCTAAACCCAGACCTGATTTCTAAACCGTAGACCTGAAGACCCAACACCTTGAACCCCACGCCCCCTAAACACCCCAACCGGCTCAACCCGCTCCCTAAACCCTAATCCCTAAACCCTAGCCTTGAGATGCCACATGATGCCACAAACAACATAGAATAGTATGGAACCTCGAATGCTTCTGGGTCAGAGTAACATCGAACATGCATAAGTACAATACTATAATCTCTGTGAGAGCTACACTGTGCACCCAAAAACCTATCAGGCCTTCGTACTAACCCGACCAGACTCACTGGTCGGCCTTCGTTGGGCCAGTGCATCCATCGACGTGAGGAATGTATAACCTGCACATGACACTTTCTGTTTAGGCTTAGCCGAACATAGACACTGCGCTGAGCAAGCAGATCCTAACAACAAAAGAATCTCCGAAATCCTAAACCCGAAACCCCAAAACCCTCCCACACCTCGAGGATGTTCGGCGGATACAGTAGTGAAGGCTGCAGCCTCGGGCGCTCTGTTGTTGAGTGTCCTTCAGTTTTGTATGGTGATCCAAGACATTCGAGCCTCGTCGGTGGTCGGGTTTGGGCTCTATGAATAGTATTTTGAGAACCTAATCACATGATCCCCTTGTAGTCCCTTTAAACTTTACAGTAAGTATATTACAAATAGTACTTCGAAAAACGTAGTAACATGATCCCCTTGTAGTCTCTATACCCTATACGGTAATTATATTACAATAGACCCATGGGGCGCGATCGTTGTAGGGTTCAGGGGCTTAAGCACGGCGTGGTTTGGACGGTCTGGGGGCTTTCTCGTGAACGTGTAAGCTTGATTTGGTGTCGTTTTGTGATATGGAATTTCAGCAAACTGCGGCCACTAACATCGACCAAAACAGCAGGATCATATATATATATATATATACGGCGTGAGTATACAGTGTAGGGACTGATTCATTAGAATAAAGAACTTAGGGCTCAGTGTTGCTGGTGTAGGGTTTTCGAACCTAAGCCCTGTAGAGCCTAACTGGATGGCTGAGAGCACAAGCATGGCAGGCTTTGGGGGGCTTCGACTGTTTGCTGTTTGGTGGCTGTGAGCGTTTGAAAGCTTTCGAGGTTTAGAGGTTTTGGGGCCTGGGAGGGTTTAGGCTTTGGCAAGACCAAGTTTCGATCCAGGGGGTGGGATTGTGGGTCTGCGATGTTCCTGTCAGTTGTACAGGTACTCTAGTCATCATCCACGCTGCCACCATTGCCAATGATAGATACGTTCGGGTGTGTCTTTCTCGTTGCCAGTGGTTGCAACTGACGGCTAGCCTCGGCATCTTCCTTGTGGATGTTTGCATGTTGGAGTTTGGGTTGGAGGAATTTCAGGTACTTTCGTGGTGGCAGACCGGGCGCAGAAGAGAACCTGTCTTCCACATGCCGGCATGGCACTGTCAATAGAATTATTTGAGCAGTCGGGGTTCGGTGCGAGAACCGTGTAGACGTCGGTCAGAGTCATTCATTTGCCGAAACTCCAGACTTGCAGCCGTACTACTTTTGCCTGCCCTGGAAAACGTTTGACGCTAGCGATTGGGACTATGCAGACTATACAGCCACCCTTCGTGTCTGCCGAGTCACATATGAGAACGACTTGTGGTACGTTGACCTGCAGGCTGCCGGGGGAGTAATGCTTGTTTGTCTCTGCGCTGAGACGCAAGTGGGATCATGGCGTATAATAATACATCTGCGCCTCCTGACTGAGTCGTTGTTAAGCACTTGTCCCGTGTGGTTTCCAGGTTGATTTTCCCCCTCACTTCAGATCATTGTGAAACTTGTGTGACTCCAATGAAGTATTGCTGCATCATACAGAGTTACGAGTTGAGATAACATCGATTGTGGCGAGTTTCAGGATGGTTGGCTTGGGGCTGGGAGGATGGTTGCTCTGATTTTAAGGATGGATTCAGCACTGAAGCGTTTGATGGCAGTTTCTTGGTTATTTAGAGTTGATATGTAGTTCAGAGTGGGGGAATGATTCCGTGTCATAGATGCAACACGAAGGCCATTGACAGTGCAACAACAAGCACGCAGTTTAATTACGGTGTCGGGTTTGGGGATGCGAAGCCATCGGGATGCTCTGTATGTCAGTCATGAGCATGCAGTTATGCTTCCAGTCGACTGCACTGATGTTACTGCTAGTTACTGTTAATTGTTATATGAGATTTCAATAACACGAGGTCTCCAACCAGAAACCGGCAAGCTTTGGCATCTCAGTCCTGTGCAGTCTAAACCATCAACATTATAAAATAAATTTTGCACCTTCCCCAAAGCTCGATTTCGCTTGGCACGTGGTATTGGTATCTATCGATTTACCGAAGCCTGCGCCCAATCCAATGGGTGGGGCCATGGTTCATGGTCCAGTCCAGATCCAAAAAAGGCTTCTTTCAGAGTTTGCAGTATGAGGCCTTACTATTTATTAAGTTGCTAGATTCCCTCGCAAGACACGCCCGAAGCAAACTCACCAATGCCACGAGCTTTCCAACACCGCATTCAACAAAGCCTCAACACAAGCCTCTACCTTAGAAACATCAATGCCATTCACTCGAATTCATCTGCCGAACATCCTTCAAGTTGATGTAGCCCGGTTTGAAGAACTCGTTTAGGGCTCAAGGATCAATTCATAGACGGCCAGTCACCTCGAGACTGCGTTACGTAGTTACGGGGCTTCCATCTTGTCTGTGTGTATAAGGCCCATAAAAGCAAGACCTGCTATGCGGATAACTGGCACTGCTTGGAGGGTCCGGGGACTTAGTAAGTAGATAAGTATTCTATAGACTTCTATGTATCATAACCCCAAAAAGGATACCTTTAAGGATGCTTGTAAGTCTACTTATTACCTACTTACTACGGCTGATGGACAAAATCCTGCATGACCCATAGTAAGGAATATACCATAATTCCCATAGTTTAGGGTCCTTAGTAAACCCTAAGCCCTAAACCCTAAACCGCGCAGTCCCGAGCGAATGTCCAACTGCCAGGATGGCGTCACTTTGACGTGGAACGAGGTTGGGACGGTGTAGTTTCTAAAAGGGTTCAGGGTCTTATGGGAGTTTCCGAAAATAGGGGACCCTAATAGTAGGATGATAATTATAAGGACCCCCCTAAATACGGTACCCCTAATTTGCGGAATCTCCCTTATATGGAAAAATATGTTCACTTTGGCATAGTTGGGTAGCGTTTTTACATTTTTATGGGTACTCAAACCCAATAAGGAATAAACATGACAAATTTTAATACCATCCCAACCATGGGCCAGTTAAGGTTTGCTTGAAGGTTCACGGATGCTTGGTAGCAGGGAGGATTTTTTTGGCGGTGTCTCAGTTAGAGGGGCTTTCAGGTCGCGGATGCCCGGATCTCAGGAGATTAGGGGTACCTTATTTTTGGGTCCTTACTCCTTATAATAAGGATCCTATTTAGAGTTTTAGATTGGGGTCCCCTATTTTCGGAAACTCCCGTTTCGATCCCGGCCCAGGGCTGAGTTACAAAGAATCCAGTTTTTGATTAATTTAGGTCTGACTGGTGGTTCCTATGCTATCTTGTTGTCGTCCTAAAAGCCGCTCTCTCATACCCCAAAAGCTTTAGTTCAATTACTGCCTGGACAGTACATCAGGAATTGCAGATGAAGCACTAGCACGAAGATTTCTGCAGTGTCCGGCTTGTCGTGTTTGCTGTAAGGGTTTAGGTCCTTTAGGCATTGAGGGGTGAGGGTTTGGGATTTGGGGTTTAGGGCGGTTTAGGGTTTCGTGCAGCAGGCTGGGCATGAGGGCATGTGCACTGCAGCCCCTCCTCAATTTTTCTTGGTGCGCTTTAGGCTTTGTAGGGTTTGCGGGTTTGGAATCTAGAGTGAGGGCGCCGGTGTTCGAGCTAGGGCTAAGGGTCAACTTCCCAAATACTGGCTAGCCCACAAACACTACTAACTATCCTCCGCTTCAATGCTTGATTCTGTGGTACTTCTTTGATCCGAAGGATTGGGACAGTTAGGACATGACGGAGTACCACAAAGGCCTAAACTCTAAACAGTTACCAATACTATTCTGGTGGCTCCTCATTATCATTATAGTATAACACACCCCAAAACCCTGTTCTAATTATAATGGCCCCTATATTAAAGAGTCTGGGTTGTGAGATTTCCTTCGTCAAGATTCAGCCCCTGAAAGGGCCGCGAAAGACCACTACCAGCATCCCCTATACCTGCCAAATGTGTTCAAAGTAGAACATACCTCCAAGACCCATCCAAACCGCCAGTTACGGTCTTTGTCACCATCGTGTATTACTGTTTACTTTTATGGGTACTTAAAACCCAAGAAGGAATAGACATGGGCATTTCTAGTACTATCCCAACCATGGAATTGCCATCACGTCCATTCGTCTTATACACTTCTACCCTCAGCCCTGTGAGACTCGGGTGTTACTGAAACTGCCGGGGTCTGCCGGGATGGGGGGACCCAGACAATCCAAAATCCCTTAATTAAGCAATCTACCCGAAATTATAATAGGATCCCTAATATGATTTAAGGTATATTCCTTAATTAAGGGGTGTTGGAAGGTCTGGGGACCTTGAATCCTGGACTTGCAGCCTCGTTAAAGCCAGTTGAGTGAACGGTAGGTCTTAGTAGCTGAGTACTGTAGGGGCCTTAATAATTGCCAATACTATTGTGGGGGTTCCGTTGTGTTCTGGGCCCCAAAACCCTATTCCAATTATTAAGGCCCCTATGTTTCGTCTTAGTAGCTGAGTAGGTAACCGTTAACCTGTTTTGGGCTAGGGTGCAAAGCTCCTAAGAGGTATTTTGATGTTACTACACCCTACCTTGAGCTACCAAGACAGATTTTTTTTAGTTGGGAGCTTATAAATTCGATACTTGGGTTTATTATGAGAACCTACAAGAAGAACCCTAAACCTTATTCCTGAGCACAAAGCAAGAGCTGCTTGAACACTGTAAAAAACAAACAAAACAGTTGTGACAACAGAAAAAAGCCATCTAAGATGGCGATACTAATTGTGACCGAAATGGATCCAGTCTGCATGTAGTCAATAATTCCCCAATCTTACCTCGCCCGTGGACATAGTTGCCAGCTATGCGAGAGGGACAAATTCCTGTCCTCATTTACAGTACACCTCCGAATGAGGCATTTGTTTTCAGGGTTTACTTGGAGGGTCCGGAGACATCAAAACCCCAATGAGGATTTCTTTGAGGGTACTTAGAAGTCTGCTTAGTACCTACCCGAAGACTCCATGTGCCCATATAGTAGGTACTTAGGCCTAAAAGGGGTCACTATATGAGTACTTTAAGGCCTAAGTACCCTACTATATGGGTACATGGAGCCTTTGGGCTACTTACTAAGTCCCTTAACCCTCCAAGTCGGGCTTCGGGCAAAAGCACTCAACCAGCAGAGCTGAGGAGGTCTGATTCTCCCCAACAGGACAGGACATTGAAGCCTACACCCGAAAAGGGTTTGGGCTTAGGGGTAGGTAGGAGGAAAAAACACCCCTATAGATCCGAAGCCCTAAACCCTAAACCCTTCTGCACGACCTCATCTAAGCCTAGGTAGGGCTTTGGGACATTTTCTATTTTCCCTTATGGGGCTTAAGAGGATCTTATTTACTAATATTTTTCAGAAGCTTTAATAGCCCCACCTAGTAAGCCCTAAACCCTAAACCCTTCTGCAAGGCCTCATGAAGCCGTGCCTGCGTTGAGCGAGTGTGCGAGTCGAAAACATCTGCAGGTTAGTCCTACTGTGGGGGTTCCTTCTCATAGTTATAGTATAATAAACCCTAAACCCTAAACCCCAAACCGTTAACCCTATTCTACTTACTAAGGCCTCTACATAAGGCCCTTAGCCTGGAACCCTAAACCCTTCTGCAGGTTAGTCCTACTGAAACCCTAAACACCAAACACCTTAACCCTAAACCCGTGTGCAGGTTAGTCCTACTGTCAAGCCACCTGCGCGGGTAGACATGGCTGGAGCGCTCTCTTCTGACGGGCGACTGGGTTGCAACGAACCCGATTCGTTTACATCTGTTTCTTCTGGGATATTGAGTTGACCATACCGCTCCTTGTGCGTAGAAGCCCAACCTTCGTTATGAGTGGCTGTCGTCTTCAAGCAGTCATACCCTGGTTTTCGCAGTGTTCTGATGGGCAAAATTCGGCATTGCTTTGCTTAAGTGCCCTAATTAGGCCATGGGGAAGATGCACATTGTATTTTTCTGATTGGGGATTTAGTCCATCAGCGGCAGTTTGCACGCAGCCATGAAGCTCGAGTATGCTCCCTGCTGCGCCAGCAAGCATCCTACTAACATCCCGGCGACCCGAACTCACCGACCTCCTACAGTAGACCCTGAACCATAAACCGGTGGCGCCAATCTCCGAAGTCTGAGATTCTAAGCCGTTCAGTCCGGGTTGAGCAACTGTTGCGAGGTGTAACACGGCATATTTATCTGCATCATCATGCTGTTGCTAGCTCACGAACTCATTCTGGCAAGTTCGTCATACTTCTCTCACTACATCATGAGCATATTGCACGTCTTTCCCAGTGAATCTGGTAGGGTCGTCGTTATTGTCGTCATGGTAGCAGTAGCCCCGAAACCCCAAACCGTGGACGCAATAGACAACGGATGGGCTGGCTACCGAAACCTGACACCCCAAACCTTGGCTTGGCTCGTTTTGTCCCAGGCGTTTTTGGATCCATGGGGGCAGTGATGGCAGCGCGGATCTCAGCTGCTTAAGTCTTCACAACCATTACTGGATGGTTTTTTCTGGGGCGTAACTTTAAACGCTTCGCAACGTCCGCCTCGGCCCGGCTGCGCTTGAAGCAGGTGCATTGCGCAGCAACCCGAAAGCCTACCAAGGCCCGTAGGCCTTAAACCCGAAATTCTAAATCCCAAACGCTAAACCTTAAACCCGAAACCCTAAACCCGCAGCGTATAGGGAGAAAGCGCAGCCCCTGATGCAAGCGTGAAGCTCGCATGCCATGGCATTGGAGATTCAGCAAGCAGTGCGAGAGGAGCAGGGGGTTCACCAACCGAACAGTTGACATTGTAGCCACTTCGAACCAGCTGAGAGAGTCCGTTTCCTCAGTCGTGCCGCTTCGCTCAGGCCGAGGGGGGNTGGGGGCGGGGGGCCGGGAAGGGGAGGTGTAGGGGCCCAGAAACCAAATTTCACCGTGGGACCTTTCACACAGAGTTTTTTGGCTCAATGGGGAGGGGATGAAGAGGTGGGAATAGAGGGAATCCGTATACTAGGAACCATTAGGAACCTCTGACCGCTTCGGCCGGGGCCGAGGCGAATTAATTCCAAAATGGCACTATTACCGGAACTTCAAAAACGAAAATAGGAATATGCATGAGCCCTGTTGGAAAGTTTCCCTGAGATTGTCAATCTACGCACCAGACAGTCCAGACAGGCGAGCTGCAATTAAGTAAGACGCCTGATGTCACGCCGTAAAGCGTGGTATTTGTTAACTCTACCTGGGACCCCCTTGCCCTGTCTAGAATACGACCACTTAGTGATCAGTATCTTTCTAGGTGTGTTTGGGAGAATGGGGTCGCGCATGTTATAAGCTTGTAGGCCCTAACCTAGCCCGGTCCAAGCCCACCCCTGGCACAAGGCAATCTTGACGATTTGTGGGTCATTAAAGTGACGGCCGGGGCCATCAGCTGCAGGGCTTTCAGGATCAGCTAAAACTTAAGCTTCTACAGGGCTTTGGACGGGTTCTGCGTAATTAAGGGTTCGAGCTTTGGGAATGTTGTGTTCAAGCATCATCATAGTCGCGGTTATCGCGAAACTCTTGATTTTTTCAATCCCTGTTCCCTAAACTAGGAGTGCTTGAAATCAAAAACGAAGAAGCTCAAGTGACAATGTACAATGTGGCGTTTGGCATGCCTAAGGCCCCCGGGATCCTTCTTAAGTGTGGAGGTTTTAGGTTTTGAATGCTTAGGACTTAGGGCTGAATAATAGGCCCTTCTATATAAAGTGGCCAAGCTAAACCGGCTCAACCCCCTGAACCCCGAAACATAAAGCCGACGCCTACAGCTGCGGACACCTTCCTGCATCACATTATCACGAGTACCTTATAATTAGTTTCCATGGATCGGAGCCGTAGATCCTAAACCCTTCTCAACCTACTTCGAGGCTTTGTCCCCCGAAATCTAAACCCTCAACCCTAAACCCGAAACCAGCAGTAGTGGTGGTGGGTTGTGCAGTCGTCGGAGGTTTCAAAAGCCCTAGCCCCGTGAGGCAACAGCAGTTCCCTCCCTAGAGTAAGGCTTTTGGGGTTGGGGTCTGGGGTTTTAGGCTTAAGGCTTTCGGTTTGGAGTTTCAGGGCCAACGCCTTCAAGAGAGACAGAGAGAGAGAGAGAGAGCCTCGATGACTCAAGGTTTTCGGATTGGGGGCAAAGCAAGCAGCCGTAGATGGCGTTGTTGAAGATCTTGCTCAGGACTTGGTGTTTTGTTGCACTTTCCCAGAAATGAATATGTTGCCGACCCTGAGCCTCGAAGGAGCAGTACGGTTGATGATATATTTACTGCATTACCCATAGTAAGCTATATACCATAATTCCCATAGTTCAGGGTCCTTAAGGTAATGCAGGATTTATATCATCAACCGTACGATTCAGGGGGTTATGGTTGGTTTCCGGAACTACCGGCAATTTTCGGGTAAATCCCCTTAGGGTCAACGGTAGGCCTCCCTCAAGTCTAAATTCTAGACACCTTAGGACAACAGCCTCTAATTCCAATGTAGAAGCTCGAATGGTTATGTGTGTGTTTCCTCAGGGTCCCTTTTGTAGTTGTAGTATAATACCCCATTCCAAATCCTAGACCTACAGCAGCACAGGCCGCGTCGTGGGAATTGACATGGCAGCCCGTCGATCCAGTCACAGTGAATGGCAGTCGCTTGGCTTTTAATCATAGGGACCCTTAGTGAGGGGCAGCGGGGAGTGGGGGGTAGGGGGCCTTAGTGCACATAATAAGGACCTAGTAAGGCCCATTTAAGGAAGTATAGTCCCCTACCCCCCTCCCCCCTACCCCCCTAAAGGTCCCTATGATGACTGGACTTTTAGGGCTCATCTGCAGGGTTAGAGGCTTACGATTTGGGAAGGTTTGCAATGTATTTCAGTGGCCTTTCAGGGGTTCGTATTATGTTATTATCATATAGGGGCCTTAATCGTTACCCATACTATTTTGCGGGGTCCTTATTATAATTATGGTGCAATGGGCCCCAAAACCCTATTCTAATTATTAAAGGCCCCTAGAGTACTTGTTCTGTCGGGCTCATCGTTGAGGGTTCGATGCGTTGGTGTTATGTGCTTGACAGCTAAGCTTTGGGGTTTAGGGTTTAGGCTTCGGGCATGAGGTTTGGGATGTATGGGCGAATGCTCCTGTTTTTACTTTGCGCACTGGGGCGAACAGCTGGGGCTCAGTACATAGTTTGCATGGCGTAGGGAGCAACATGAGGTGGGCGAGGCTGCTGATACAAGGTCTGGCCTTACATCTCGATTTCTCGATCTTAGAAAGCATGAGAGCATTTCGCCACTCCGCACCAACATCAGCACTCACACACACACACACACCAATGCCGCAGGCAGTTATAGCTCGGCGGCGTGAGCAGATCCATAGATAATTTCCTTCGAGACCATGTCTTCAAGTTTGGTTTTGCTAATGCTGCAATCAGAAAACCCCCAAACCTGGAAGGGCGGTTTAGAGATTAGGGTTCGCGATCACATAAACATGTTGCGGCGAAGCCTTTGACCCTAAGCCCCCAAAACCTACAAGCTCCATAGCCAATGTTGAATGCGCTTATGGCTTATGGTAGGTGTGACTTGGGGTGTTCGTATACACTGGGGCGATGAGCCATCAGACTGGCACTTGCTTGAGTACGATTAAAGCCCTATGCGCAAGTACCTATGGGCCTCCAAGCACACCAAGACCCTAAGATCCTTTCATTCTGGGTTGTCGTGCTACGAGTTAAGTTTTGGAATATCTGCCTTCCATCCATGTCTAGGACATGGAGTATTTGAAGTTTGGGTGTGGAGGTTGGCTGGTGTACTAGGATCCGAGGCTGCACTTACAAACAAGGCACGGTCTTAAGACGCACCCAGTCCATCCTTCCAACCCATGCCAACTCCCCCACCCTCCCCGCGCCCACCCCCACCTGTATCTTACCGACTTATGAGTATTGTAAGCTGTATTCAAAAGCGAAAGCTTGCAAGGAGGGGTTGGCGTCCAGAATCCATGCTATCCAGGTCCTGGCGCCAGAAAGTTCCACAGTGCACTTATAACTCCGGCGGGCGCACCATGGCTTCATACGAGAGCTTCGGAGAAGGGAGACCCTGTTATTAATGCAAAGCTTAACTGTAGTAGGATCACGATTTCACAGCAGATCGCAAATGTATCAATTCCTTCGCAGCAGGGGCTGGGCACTGTTGGATGTTGTGTCCTATTTTACCGCAGCAGGAACACTTGTGCTTTGGCTGTGCTCGTATAGAGCTGGACTTCCCCATGCCGCTGGACCCTACTTCAACAGTAACAGCAGTACAGGGATGAGCACATGCTGCAGCATATACCTATGCATAATGATAACAGTTATATATATATATATGTAGGTAAGTAAATACATATATATATAGGTATGTATAGGTGTATATATATATAGGTGTAGATATCTATACATACATATATATATACATAGATAGATAGATAGATTAGATAGATAGATACTGTAGACATACAGAATGTCACCAGGTTTGTTTATGAACACGCCTCCGTAAACGAGGGGTCCTAAACAAAGCACCCAGACCCCAGCTCTCCGCAACACTGAAATACAAGGTTCGCGGATGAGTATCAAAAAGGTTTCGGTTCAGGGCTCAGAAGGCCGTTAGGCAACCTGCAACATATTGGTGCTTACTCTGACATAACCACAACAAGAAGACCTTTTTAGTTCAAAGTATCTTCCTCTACCAAAAGGGGTATTGGCCCCAATGCCAATATCGTCGGTTACTGGTGTATGGGTATAAGTATAAGCTGCTACAGGGCTTAACGAAAATACAGCAACCCACTATCTCGACAACATAGGGATCGGGAAAAACTAGCAATAACCAGTATATACTCCCTAATCTGCTTATGGTATATTCCTAGTAGTAGAGTAGGTAACCTTTAACCTTTCGGGGTAGTATAATCCCTATATCATCCCTTTAATACGCAGAAGGTTAACCTTTGGTTCCCCATGATACCCGACAAGTAGGTATTGCACCCGGAAGCCCTGTTCGACTTATTCAGGCCCTGGCCTCAACCCTAAATCCTATAATTGACCCTGAACCCTGAACAACAACAGCTCGAACAAAAGCAAACCATTAAGTAATTACCGAAGCCTCTAGGGCAATGTGAGAACCATGACTTGGCACAAGGGCCTTACGAGGCAACACTTCACCTAAAGCTATAGCTAACTGTAGGGCTTCATGCGCCGATACCTATATGGTATATACTTAGGCGGTCTTAGGCCTGGGGATTCCTATAGGCGTTTTAAGGCCTACGTATTTACTATGTAGGTACATGGCGCTTTAGGGTAAGCTGTAAGCCCGAAACCTAGAATATTCACATCGTGTACCCTAAGCCCTACACCTTAGCCCCTGCACATCCCTGCACTCTAAGACTTCAACTACAGCCCTTGCAGTCGTCCCTCATAGTTGCAGCGTCCAGACCCTTGCAGGATCTCATTAGAGGCAACAACCCATACATGCATCGTACTCTTACGCGGGCGGGGTCCTTGAAACTATGCGGTGGCTTTCAACGCCCCGTATAACAATAAACTGACATGTCAGTATGTTGTTTTTTCCCAGAAGCTCTGAACGTTGAACGCATCAAGATGGTTTTTCCAAGGGTTTCATGTTGTGAGATCATCTAAGGCCCGAAGCCCTGAACCCCAAGCCCTTAATGCCGTGCTTGCCCTGGCTTGCGCTGCGGCAGCCAGAAAAGCAATGGGGGGGTGGTATGGCATCCTGGCCAACACCGACCTTGCTGGTGGCATGAAGCGTGGTTGTGCAAGTGAAAAAATTACCCGCGGGATACGGTACATGGCGACCGAGCGCATGAGCTACATCATGGATCCTGCCCACCTGATTTTGACGAGCGTGCGCGATTCGAACCATGGTTACAAAGAATTAAGGGGTCTTAGCGTCTTTATCCGAGGACATGCTGATGTATGGTGGACGCAACGATGGCAGCCGAAGCCCTGGGAATGAGTGTAGGTATTGTGAAGGTTTAGGGATTAGGGGTTTGGGACTGGCTTAGGAAAAAGTGGTATTTCAGAGTCAGGATTTGACGGAGGGTTGAGGGTTCAGGTTGTGAGGATTCAGATCGTGGAGTCTCATGATTTGAAAAGGTTGAAGAATCCGGGCTTTGGATGTCGTTGTTGGGGTTTGCATGAGGCAGGCTCTGGCATAAATGGTTGAGGAAGCGAAGGTCTAGGACAAGGCAGTTGCAGCTTACACGTGCTGAAAACCGATCGACCGGGCGGAGGACGACAGTTATGGCTACCTATGTTATGCATCATCACGTGGAGTTTCACGAATTGTTCGAGACAGGGTTTCTACCAAAAGTCGTTTGGGCTTAGACCAGTTTACTACAATCCGTGAGCCACTGGACGAAGCCAAACCACCATGTCAAGCAAGCATTCGCAGGAGACTAACTCGGCTTGTGAGCGTGCTTTGCCTTCCCCAAAGAAGGGTCCTCAAGTAGCCCCGCTGGCAATATTTTCACGGCTCATGGTCTCGTTAAAACTTTTTCCAAAACGGCCAACAAAGCCGTTTGGACCCAAAAAGAGACTCAGGCGCGTTCCAGGACATGTGGAGCCTGTCCCCTGTTGCTCCAGCCACCACGGCGCCTTGCCCAGCACGGATTGCTTAAGCTTAGCCACTGTGGACAACAATAACAGGGCCAAGGTTCCACCTGACCAAGTATGTAGTATATAGTATAGTTTAGCCCAGTTGTGCAGTCACCTGGACCGAACACTACGGATATTGCCAACAAGCCCGCGTGTTGCGAGCTTCACACCACGCGGTGAAGTAATTTATGTTTGATGAAACGACCAAGACACTTGTATTACCGGAAGAACCGTGTCTGAAGGCACGAAAAAATTCACCACACATAAGAAGATTGAATGCCAGGTTGCTCATCGTTCTATCTGTGAGGGCTTATCGGCACAGCCTAGCGTGCATCTAGGCATTATACTAGCTATCGCGATTTGGGATAACGTTGAAGTTCCCTTATCTCTTAATATAGAGTCCTAATTGTAAACACTTTTGGGGCCTGTTGAGATCGACACATCGTATAGGGTATGCAGACTATCAGTCCTTTCGTTGAGGAGGAACCAGTACCCCGGATGCCTCGGAGCTCGCGACGACACTGCATCGTAAAGCTTTCCATAACCAATTCCACTCATGTCGAGGAAGATTGATTATAGCCGCTATAGCCACCAGTACGCCTACAGTGTCGAGTAATTTGGAGAGGCGTATCATGTGGTTCTGGGCGATCTTGTCATGACATGACCCCTCCTTCGAGAGTCGGGGACTTAGTAACCAGAAAAAAAGTAATTAGACTTACAAGTACCCTAAAGGGATCCTAGTTGGAATTATGACACCAAAAAGTCTGGCAGCAGGGCTTTAAGGCCCGCTGCAAGAAGGAATTGAGGGTTTGTTTCGGTGTTAGCGTTTCTAAAGCGATTGACTTAACTTATCACAACAAGGGCAGGTCGTAACTAGCAAGATCATCTGCGAATGATACTTTCATTTCAGTTACAACAACCCAGGTTCTTGGGTTCGGTAATGGCTTCAAGCACTGACATCGGTTCGAACACGTCAAGGCTTAAAGCCCCGAAGCCCAGACCTTCCGACACCCCTTAATTCAGGAATATACCTCAAATCATATTAGGGATCCTATTATAATTTAGAGTATATTGTTTAATTAAGGTCTGGGAATGTAACAGCCTCCAAGTTTTGGCAAGGCCGGAGTCTCTCAGAACCCAGGTTCAGGGTCTAGTCTAGCTGGACCCCTAATAACCACCTTTTCAAGGACTTACATAAGGAAATCATAATAGGGAATCCTAAAAAGGAAGGTTTTATAGGGTCCAGGTAGGGGTTAGGGTTTTCATACATTCTTCACATACCCTAAACCTTAAACCCAAGACCTTGCTTTCCATGCCAGATACTGGATGCAGAGTGGAGCCAAGTCTCCGCGACCGATACCCCGGATGGGCGCGTCTACAGCAGTGCGGTGCGCGCATCTAGGGTTGCGCCTAAAGTACCCGGAGTACCTTGTTATTTTGGTGTCTCCTGGTTCCAAGCGAGCAGCAGGAAAAAGGGTGCAGCAGCCTTAGTGTTTTAGGGTCTACTGGGGAACTTGTTCTACTTATACGCCCAGAGGACTTAGTCGCTTATGGTTCAGATAACCCAGATTGGTGTGCTTACAAGCCCCAATATAAAATGGCCGATGCCTTTTATTGTAGGCAGGAACCCTAAACCGTAAACCGTGGTGAGCAGGTGGCAAGGATTAGGAGCCTTCTTTTCGGCCCAGGGGGAGCTGTAAAATGTGCATGGCCATGGCGGGCAATGGCAATTAAAGACAAATGGCTGTAGCTTTCAATTCTTGGAGGTTTCCAGCCTATAGCATACCCTCGATCTCTCAGCATCAACGTCTTCAGCTGAAGGCCTAAACCCTACCTATAGTCGTGATTGTAGTTCCTTTGTTGGCTAACCAGTATTATGTTTAGGATCCTATGAGATGGAAAACGACTAACAAAAACAGGAACTACAATCCTAAACCCTAAACCTAAACCCCTAAACCCTAAACCCTAACCCTAAACCCTAAACCCTAAACACTGTAGGTTAACCCCAGGCACGAAGGGCTCCAAAGCCACCAATTCCGGGCCCGCCCGAAGCAATAAATTCAGGAACTCCGTGCCTTTTGGCAGGTTTCGGCGAGGGAAATCAGAGTGTGTCAGAGGATTCTTACCAAGCTGTTTACTATTACTATTTCCACAAGTATTCACAGGTAGCAGCAGTAGTAGTAGTAGTACTACTACTACTACTAGTCGTAGTAGTCGTCGTCTTCGTCGTCGTCGTCCCAGTGGCAGGACCTGTACTAGCAAGAGCAATAGTGCTAGAACTGGCACTAGTGAGACTAGTGCTAACAGTATTGTATCAGTCGTAGTATTTGTAGTTGTAGTTGTAGTGGTAGTGGTAGTAGTACTGGTACTAGTACTAGTACTAGTCCTAGTACTAGTACTAGTACTAATACTAGTACTAGTACTAACAGCACCAACTACTACTACACTACTACTACTACTACTACTACTACTACTACTACTACTACTACTACTACTACTACTTCTACTACTACTGCTACTACTACTACTACTACTGCTACTACTACTGCGTGCCATGTGGGTGACGGAAACTACTACTACTAATAATAATAATAGTAATAATACTAATACTAATACTAATACTAATACTAATACTAATACTACTAATAATAATGATAATAATAATAATAATAAAAGTAGGTAGTACGGAGAGTAGAATGAGCAGCAACGCTTGAAGCACTGGAACTTAGCACGTGCATCAGCGCCCTGGCAGTAGCAACTACGCTGCCAAGAAGGACCGGTAGTAGCAGTTGTCATAGTGAGAACCAGGTTCGTGCTCGTGACAGCAGCGTGCCGCGACGCAGGCGATGAGCTCCGATGGCCGGATGTGGTGTGTGCACGGCTACATGGACAGTCCAAGCGCGAGCCCCGAGTGTTTCCAAAGACATCGTTTGGGGTTTAATTAGGGTCCAGGGGTGGATCGCGTGAGGGATTCTGGAACTCTTTCCCAAGAGCTGAGGCTGGGCAACTTAGGGGCGTAGCCTGGGTGCGGAGAGAAGCCATGGTTGGCGGTGTAGGGGAGGGTATGCAGGGGAAACACAATCGACTGCACACCCGACACCCCTAGACCCTAAACCCCAAACCCCCGAAGCCTGAACTCAGATGCCTCCCAGAAAGGAAAGCCTTCCGACAAGGTTTCAATCGAGGCAGAAAGTGAAAAGATCATTATGGGTGTTAGCAAAAACACCGGGCAACGCCTTTGCTTCTTGAGCCTCCGGTGACACAGATTTGTTCTGCACAGGTGCTACTGAACTTAACTCCCTGAAATTGGTTGCAAAATCATACATCGAAGACAGGATGCATGTTCACACTACGACAATGTCATGGCAACGCGGCCACCGTTCACGAACTTGGCAGACAGTACTGAGAAGTTGCGGCTTACGTCCCTTGGGGCGTCCAAGCACCACTTTGTGATTGTGGCATGCGCCATGCTGAGAGCGACATGACGGCCGTCGGAGTCATATGAAGGAGGTTAGCAACTTGATCTACCCAAAAAGCTCACTTACGTGTTTGTTCGAGTAGCTTGCTTGTCTTTTCCTGATCCTGTGCATAAGATTGATCAAGAGCCACGAGGAAAACCACTGGAGACCAAAGACAAGCCTCACGAGCTACCCCATAGCATCAAACTAACTAGATCTCCCCGCTGCTCCGACTAGATTTCGCCAGGCTTTCACAATACCTGTCCCAAAGTAGTTGTAGTGTAGGTTGCTTTCGACTGTATACGATCTCCATCGTAACGAATTTGTCTTTACGCTGTTCCCTTCTTCAAAGCAATTCCTGACAGTAACCCCCCCACCCCCCATATCATACAAGAAGAGCTTGCGCAGTCGAGGCATGACCATAGGCATGCTTGCATTACAGCGACGGCGTTTAGGGTTCAGGGTGTGCTCAGACGTTCAGGTCACGATGCAAAACAGGGTTGCAGGTCAGGGCATCAAAGCTTTACATTCACCTGCTGCCAACAGGATTTTGTCTACGGGTGAAGTATCGACCATACAAGCAAATCGACCTGACGTCTACTACGGATTCTGGCTCTCAGGTTACTCCTCGGTTCAAGACTTGTTCTACATCGACACGCAGGCATCGGGGTTCCACTCTTTGTGATTTCAGTGTCAGGCTGCTGCTCAGGGTTCCTTAGTACCAGACACCCCCCCTTAAACCCTACCTATAGTCTGCATTGTAGTTTCTTTTTTGGTTAACCAAATTCTATAATATAGGATCCTAACCATAAAATTGGTCAAGCCAAAAAAGGAACTACAATGGAGACTATAGGTAAACCCTAAAGTATCGGCGTATCGGCATTGGAGCGTCGTAGCCTCCAAAGCTTCCGGCGGATCGAGTTGCGATCGAGCGTGTGTCGAGTGTTGCCGAGGGCTGCATAGGGCTTCGGGACCCTTCGCCTTACGCTAAGCATAACTTGTGGTGCGTTTATTTGGTTTCTGGGTAGTCATATTTGTGGTAAGTCTTTGTTGGAGGGAATCTGACGATTGAAATTGGACTTTGTTGACCCTGAGGTGCGATGAGTTATCGCAGAAAATGCAAAAGCTTTCGCAGCCTATGGTCGGAGTCAGACAACAGTGGGCAGTAAACCCATAACCCCCAAGCAGCGTGCCTCATGACAACATACATGGGTGGTTGTCGAAATTATGGTCCCTTTTTGGGCCCCTAGAGTAATACGACACCTATATTATTTTGGGTACCCAAAAAGGGACTTCAATGTTGACAACTACCCACACATCACCAACTGTTCGTCGACTGCAGACGGAGCTGCAGCAGAGTCAGGCTTTCAGAATGCCGCTGCAGACACTGCAGACGAAACCTCGGCAACTGAGGAGCCAGGTCGGGAGACTGCAGACGGAGCCCCTAAACCCTAAACCCTACTCTCTGATTGCCGCTGCAGACACTGCAGTCAAGCAGGCTCTTATTCGAAAGAAGGCAAGAGAGCCGCAGCCCTACCCGTGTCCAGACACGGTGCCAAAGTGGAAAGCCAGGCCAGCCAGAAGCTTTGCCTAAACCTCATAGAAGCCTTCAGCCCTTGGCAGGTAGAGTGATTAGAGGCAACGTTCGGTCGAGATCTCATTGCAAAGCCAGTAACTTCACCTAGAACCTTACTTCAAGGACCCTATAAGCCTATGCCGTGTTTACGGTCGACTCCCCGGTGCGAAACAAGCACGTTAACCAGAACCTGACACCTTAAACTGTGAACTTTGAGCATGTTTGTTTATGGTTGCCAGTTTTCGGTCGACTTTTCAGTGCAAGACCCGTCACGGACTTCAACCATTGGGTTCAGTCTTGCTGGAATCCACAAAAGGGGTGGAGGCGCACCAGGCAACTGAACGGGAATTGGGGTATTCCTTCAGGGTTCATTGAAAGTTCAGGTTCGCGGATTGAAGCACGGCCGGATACGCCAAAAGAACATAAAATCATTAAAGCGGACTCAGGTATTAGATGTTCGACGTGAAGTTAGAATAAGTTGCCAGAAAGCGGGGAGGGGAAACCGTAACATGTATTGTGTTTCGCCACTGGTGTAGTTTAGACTAAGTTCCGCAACAAGAAGCCAGCAATCAAAAAGTCACAAAAAGCCGAAAGAGTTACCAGTACTAGTACTATTGTCGAGGGCTCCTGGTTATAAGGAGCGCAAGACCCTAATCTAACCATTAAGGCCACTACATGACCCCCCGAGACCTCCGAGAGCCCTAAACCCTAAAGCCTTTAAATGCCCTGTTAGGGCCTAAAATTATGAGTGATCCTACTATAACTTAAGGTATATTCCTGAATTAAAGGATATTTGGAGCCTTTGGGAGTTGTGGCCGTCACAATCCTAGGCTGAATACTTTGCAGCCCCACAGCTCGTGGTTGCGCGGAGTTGTCAGGTGAAAGGGCAAAACCCTCTTGCCCCAAACCTTAAAGCTTTAGGGATTAGGGTTTAGGGTTTAGGGGTTTAGATATTATAAGGCTTTAGGGATTAGGGTGTAGGGGTTAGGGGTTCAGATATTAAGGCTTTGGGGATTAGGGTTCAGGGCTCAGCGACCTTTCCACAAGCCTGAACCCCTACCTCCCTGTCTGATCTGCAGGTTGATCCAGGGCAGCATGATTGGACGCAAGTCTCGCAACCAGGAAGTGCAGCTCTACACAACCCTAAACCCTAAACCCCTGAACCCTAAACCCTAAACCATGACAACAAGCTGTGTGGGCCTAGGGGGGTTATTCCAAATAAGGTCTTTTTAGGGCTCCAAGGTTTCAGGCCTAGCGGTTTAGGGTTTAGGGGTCTAGGGTTTAGGGTTCGACCTATAGTCTCCATTGTAGTTCCTTTTGGGCTAACCAAAATCTGAATTATAGGATCCTAACCGTAAAATTGGATAACCAAAAAAGGGAACTACAATGGAGACTATAGGTAGTGTGTAGGGGGTATCAGAGCGGTGTCAAGATTAATCGATGACCTCTGTTTGCGGATGAGCTTTAGACATTGCAAGTAGTTGTGACCACCGCGTCCAGAAACACTAAGCTCACATGTCGAACGATGCGTTGCCGAGGAACCTTCTCAAGTGTAAGGGGTGTATGCTGGTCGGTGCGGACTTGTTGGAGTCTCCATGTTAATGCACAACGCACTCTATGTTGGGAATCCTCCGAGAGCCAATCCGAGAGCCAACTGTCGGAAGCTTTCGAACAACACACTACCCGTGCCTGGTCAGTGTTCTGCATCGTGCAATATGGAGCGCCTAGATAAGTACGAACCGTTTTGCTGAGGCTTCCTATTATTGCCTATCACGGCTAGGCCTAAATATCCCCCAAACCCTGATTGAATGATTCAGGCCCCCACCTTACCCTCATCACTGATTCCCTATATAGATCGATGGAGCTCTTCTACGGGGTAGGGCCAGCTTTAGGAGGTGGGTTTCTGTGGATTATATAAGGAGGCTCCAGTCTCCAAACCCCTAGGCCCCTAAACCTCTAAAGCCTCAGAGTCGAAAGCCCTGAAACCAAAGACCTGTTAGAATTCAAAGGAGGCGAGGCCCACCCTTTTCGTAACATACCCCCCCCACTCTTCTCGTACTCTTCTAGTTGAAATTAGTAAGATGCCATATTACCAGGGCACAGGGCGTTTGCGTAAGGTTCTGGGCGTCAAGAAGCAAGGTTTCTAAAAGGAATTTCACCCTTTCGGTCTCGAATATGAATACAGTTTTATATACCGCAAAACCCTCTTCTTGTTACCAGGGCATAAGGCATTTGGCTGTTCCCGAAACTCTAGACCCTGAATTGGCCGGGGTAGGTCGGGCTTCCGCCAAAGTGGACGAGGCGAAGCCGGAGACAGAGCCGAAGGAGGATCATCGGTGTTACGCTCCTGGGACGCAGAAGCATGGCGGCCCGAAGCATTCCCCGAGGCCCCCTCTGAGGAGCGAAAGATGCCTGCACCTCCCCATGAAGGTGCCACCCTCTTCAACATCCTCATGCAGCCGGACGTGGTGGAAGGAAGAGGAACTGGACCAAAGATCTCCGCCGGAGGTCCGGGACCCAAAAAAAGACGACGGACAGGTGGACCTTTTGGGCCCAACGGAGTGTCTGGGTGCTTGGTGGCCATTTCCCTGCCCCTTCTGCTTTTTGTGGCCAGGCCACTCCTCCACCCCCCAGACTCGCTCGCCCTTTCCTGGTCTTGCATTGACACCTGAGATGCGGGGGAGGAAGAGTGTGGGCAGGCAACAGCTCCGGTTGGTTGCATTCACCACCACCACCACCAAACCCTAAACCCTACGAGTGTGAGCGTCGAAACCCAAAACCCTTACTAAGTTAAGAGGTGTCAATTTAGGATGTAGCCCTAAACCCGAAACCCCTAGACCCAAAAAGCCCGACAAGGTTTAAGTGCTAGGATCTGTCAGACCGCAGGAGCTTCACTGCCTACTGCTCGGAGTGGCCACTCAACAATCCTCACAGAAAGCGGCCGCCTGTGGCTTGCCAGCAACCGAATATAATGGCCATAACAATTAGAGCAGGGTTCCGTTAAAGGGTTCCTTTGAAGGGATTTATAAAGGTACTACGTATAAAGGATGCAGGGATATAGGGGCCTTTATAATTAGAACAGGGTGTTGGGGCCAATTGTACGGTAATTATAACAGGGAACCCATAAAATACGAACGAGTTGCAGTCTAAGCCAAACTGCAAGAGCTATTTAATGTTGTTGTGCTCCAGGATTTTCTTGAAGTTGTGACAGACGAGAGAATGCGATTTTTTATCAGCTTATGTGTACAGTGTCATAGCTCTCATCCATCGTGTGGATTGCGATCCAGCGGCTCATCAGCTAAGTTAGCACATCCAGGATATCCACCTGCCTTTGGGGGAACTCAGGAAGGACTTATTTACTTACATGAGGGCACGTGCATTGCTTCTCGGTGCATGCCCTGGAAACAGCACATCAGAAGCCAGTCTGAGTGTTGTACAACTTCGGGACATGGGCAGAAATTCAACCGGCGGTTCGTGCTTGCGTGCTCACACGTGGGTTGTGTCAAAAATTGTTTCTACAGCAGCCTCAACGAGATGAGGAATCCCTGACCCTTATGTTTTAGAGCCATTTCCATGAGCAACCGAAGCGTGCATGAGTTCTGTTCGACCGTCGCCCGGCAGACACAGTAAAGCGTCCGGAACTGCCCATACCCTAATATCCCTTCCTTCGACAATACGTCTACAGTTAAACGGTGCAGTGCAGTACATATGTGAAAGTACTTGGAGGGATACGGACACAAAGGATTATCCAGGTTACATCGCGTTTGGGGTTTGAGTTGGGCTTACAGGATAGCTGTTCCAAGTCACTGAATGCCCGTACCCGCAAGCAAACCAACAACTCTGGTTTCTGAACCGTCACCAAGTTGCACCTGAACGGCTGGGCGGCTGGCAAAAAAAACCGTCGAACCCTGCAGTACTACCCACAGGCCCCAAAGTAGTCCATTTTGGGGATTCCCTTATGGAATTCTAAATATGAAGCCCAAAGTAGTTCCTTTTGGGGATCCCCTTATCGAATTCTAAAGATGAACCCCAAAAAGGAACTACTTTGGGGCCTATGGGTAGAGCTAGGGAGTTCCGCGCACTAAGCGCGCAGAGTCTTAGCTCCAAACTCTCTCAAACCCACAGAGTTCCAAGTACCATTTTACTGGGTACTTAGTAGGTATATTTGAGCCCCAAAAAAGTACCATTTTAGTGGGTACTTAGTAGGTATTTGGGCCCCCAAAAGTACCAGTTTAGTGGGTACTTAGTGGGTATTTGGGCCCCCAAAAGTACCATTTTAGTGGGTACGTAGTGGGTCGCTTGTGTGCTGTTACCTGGGGCCTTTGGGAACTTCGGGCCCTTCTGTGAGGTATGTCCACGGCGGCACGGACAGCCGGAGCCCAAGACCGCTGAAAGGTACTATAGGGGCCTTAAGAATTACCTATACTATCTTCGGGGTTCCTTATTACAGTTATAGTATATACTGGGCCCGCAACCCTATTCTAGTTATTAAGGCCCCTATATTAGTTTGCCAGACCCAAGATAGTCTTCGGTAGGTCTTTTGGGTGAAGATTTCCCATCCGCATTTCCCATCCGCCAGAATCAGAAGATTCGCCCCGTAGCCATGGTTCAACACCGGAGCCTATGAGCACCACAAGCCACGGTTTAGGTTTTAAGGCTTTTAAGGTTTAAGGCCAATCACTCCAGACAGAAACACTCAACATATATTGGGGAACAGTTCTCTTCCATTCTCTTCCCGAAGTACGATTAGGAATCGCTGAAGACAGAAGTGAGTTTTCATCATGGTAGACTCGCGATTCTGCGGATGTTGAGTCTGGAAACTTGCACGTCATGGTTCAGGTTTGTAGGACCCTAACAGCGTCTTAGGGATAATTTGTTTAGGGGCACGTCAACTGAAGGACTGTGTGTCTCGCCTTGACTTACTGACCAAAAGTCTCCATTGTAGTTCCTTTTTTTGGTTAACGAAAATCGAAATTATAGGATCCTAACCATAAAATTGGTTAACCAAAAAAAGGAACTACGAGGAACTACGATGGAGACTATAGGTACTTATATAGAGCGATCTTAGCCTCTTCAACCGAACCCCTAAATCCGACTCCCTAAACCCACCAGTTGATCCAGCAACATACCTGTTCAGGGGTTACATTCTATACTTACTTGCTTACATCGTGGGGTTGTGGCTACTAAACCCTTAGCCCAACAGCCTACTTCTGAAACCCTAGAAACCCTAACTATGAATAATCCCTTATAGAGCCCTTGTCCCAAAGGCTCCATGTAGCCATATAGCAGATACTTAGGCCTTAAAGTACCTATATAGGGACCCCTTTAAGGCCTAAGTATCTACTATATGGCTACATGGAGCCTTTGGGTGTAGTATCCCTTGCAGGAGCCTTGTAGAGGAGCCCTATTCTAATTGTTAAGGCCTCTGTATTACGCCGACGCCCCAAAGCACAGGTCCTAAACCCCAAACCCCCAAACCCCAAACCCCCAAACCCCAAACCCCCAAACCCCCAAACCCTAAACCCTAATCCCCGAAACCCCAAACCCTAAACCCTAAACCCGAATCCCCTAAAACCCAAACCCCCAAACCCTAAACCCCTAAACCCCTAAACGCCTAAACCAACAACCTAAGGTCCTAAACCTTAAACCCTAAACCCCAAACCCTTAACCCCTAAACCCAAAACCTAAGGTCCAGGCAGCCCCTCCGGATATTCAGACCTTTGGTATTTTGACACGGAGGCCTCCGATTCCGGGCCTGAAAGCTTGGGGTTTAAGGTTGGCGTGTTTCTTACCGGGTTCAGAGTTTACGTTTTTTTTGTTTATGGTTTTAGGGTTTAAGGTTAGGGTTTCTTATGGGGTTTAGGGTTTAGGGTTTAAGGTTAGGGTTTCTTATGGGTTTTGGGGTCTAGGGATTAAGGTTTGGGTTTCTTATAGGGTTTGAACTTTTCGTTTCAGCTTGTCGGGGCTTTTCGTCTAGAGTGCGTTCCGGAGCGGGCCAGCAACTGTACTGCCCGAGCATTTCCTAAACTCTAAACCCTAAGCCCTAATCCTTAGTTCTGCCCCTTTCGACATCCGTCGAGCCGTCAAGTCGGGCCAGACATGCAATCCCCTAACACTCCATGTGCCCAAACAGTACATACTTAGTCCTTGAAGCACTGATTCAAGCACCTATATGGGAACCCTTTTAAAGGCCTAAGTATAGACTACATAGTTACATGGAGGCTTATATTACCTTGTATTTCATATGTTGGTGAAGACCCTGGGGGTCAAATGCCTTTGAGACTTCAAAACTAGGATTCCAGAGACTGAGGGCACTGTAGATAGGAGGAGTGCGCAATCTATGACGCTGGCATGCATGCTTGGGAATCGGCTGCTTGAAAGTTTACGGGGCCCTACTGGTGCAATTGAAGGCCAATGTGTCAGAAATTGTCAGAACGTCCCGGACCAGCCGTAAAGTAGTGTTGATCAGGCTCTCTCACTGCACAAGAGGAAGGGCAGTCACCGGGAACTGTGGGCCTTAATTAACATGCATATCGATGTCAATATGGGTTTACCGGGACGTTGTTTAAAACCTTACCTGTATCCCAAACAAACTACCTTGTTAAGGATCCTGGTTGTGGTTTCTTTGTATACTCCCTATAAAAGACAGGTTTCAGGGCTACAGGTAAGCCTTACATCCCAAACGCCGGCGCTCCGAACGCGAAGCCTGCAGGGCAGAGCAGCCCGATAGGTACGTACACACTATTCGTGAAGAATCCTAAGTTTATACATAAGCTTACGTGCATATGTATATATATATATGTGTGTGTGTGTGTATACATGTATATATATATATGTACTTCTCTATTTTTTATTTATTATTTATATGTATATATCACTAAACTTTGTAGAAACTCCCCCTAAACACCCTAAAGTCTAAACCGAACTGGGCCTCTACGGACAGCGGACAGGCATCTTCCAAAATCCTTTAATTAAGGAGTGTACCTTAAATCATATTTGGGATCCTACGGTTGATGGACAAAATCCTGCATGACCCATAATAAGGAAAATACCATAATTCCCATAGTTTAGGATCCTTAAGGTAGTGCAGGATTTTGTCCATCAGCCGTATTATAACTTGGTATATTCCTTAATTAAGGGGTTTTGGCGTCTCTGGGCGGACCCGTAACCCGTAACCCTAAACCCTAAACGTAACGGACAGGCATCTTCAGTCCAGGCCGAGTGGTCTCAAGTGACTGTTAGCGGAGCTATGTCTCGGCGCTACTTCGGTGCAGTGCCTTGGGCGGAAAATTCGGGGCTCCCTTCAAAGGGGTCCTTTAAGGGTTCCTTAAAGGGTATAAGAGTTCTATAAATGGTTTAGGGTTTAGAGTCTCCGATAATGTTAGGCGTACCTTGTTTTGGGCTCCTTCTAGTCAGGATCCTTTTATTTAGGGTGCTATATTAGGGTCCCTATTTTCGGAAACTCCCGAATTAGTTACGGTCCACACTTTGCCCCCATTTCGATTGAATGACCTCACTTGCGGGGGTTGGTGGTATGCTATTGGGTCTGAGGATAGTAAGGATACTGCGATGCATAAAACCCTTAGGAAACAAAAAAACACATCAGAGTGCACTCTAGATCTTAGGCCATGCTACATGGCACCCAACCCGAAGCTTCAAAATCCTTTCAGGATTCCAGCATAAAGCGCCAACTTGAACTCGTATATAACCTCCTGCCTCTGCTGAGTGAGCTTTAAGCTGAGATCATTCCCGCGCTAAGCACCGTCCCCAAGACCCTATACCCCGCACCCTCAATGCCTAAACTCGAGAACCTAACCCTAACCATGCCCTAACCCCGACAACGGAAGCAGGCATTCATCCTTTGGACTAATGTAGGAACCCGATTAAGAAACCCTGGGCCTATAACCCCAAAATAGTAGGATTCATGGCCCAAGGTTTCTTAATCAGGTTCCTACATTAAACCCTACTGGTGAACGGGTTCAAGCAAGAGCCACACTCCGAGACAGCCGTATTCCCAGCGGACATAAAACACCCTGGAGCTTAATTCTAAAGCCTCAACCCTACCTATAGTCTCCATTGTAGTTCCTGTTTTGCTTGACCAATTTTCTGGTTAGGATCCTATAATATAGATTTTGGTTAACCAAAACAAGGGACTACAATGGAGACTATTTGACTGAAAGGCTGAGAACTCTAGCCTCCGGCCAGTCAGCCGAACTAGGGTTTCCCCTGAACCCCAAACCCTTATTTGTAGCAGGGCTCAGGGTTACAAGCCCAGTTTCTTTAGGGGCTTAAATAATTACCTGTACTATTTTGGGGGTTCCTTATTATAACTATGGTATAATACAACCCCAAAACCCCATTCCAATTATTTAGGCCCCTATAGTAGCCCTCAGCCTCGGCTTCCCAAAATCTTGAGGGTTTAGGGTTTAGGGATTTATGGCCCAGCACGAAACCTTACAAGCAATACCTTTTGCCCCTTTCATTTTGGGGCCTCCGTATCAATCCGAGTAGTAGGAAAAGGGCGCACTTATTATTCAGAGGCTACTCGGGAATCCAGATTAGGCTTGAAAGGTTTTCTTAGATGTCGAGTTGTAGATGCAAATACCCTAAACCCTAAACTAGAAGCGGATCCTCGTTGTTCTGGGGATCAGAGTTTAGGGTTTTGGGGTCGAGGGTTTTGGGTTTGGGCGGTCCAGACATGTTTGCTCCCAGGTGTATTCCTCCGGGAAGATGCTCCGTGGCTGTGAGTTTGGCATTGAAGCTGTTAGCCCTCATCAACCAATTGTAAATCTACAAGACCCCGTGACTGTTACTGGACCTCGGTGCAGTCGGAATCCTGCGCGTTCGCCTTCAACCCTACATTGAAAGAAGTCAGCATTCCTTCTGCAACGGCATTGCTGCGATCTTGAAGAGTGTCGGGAATTTGGGTGTGAGCTTTGGATTCTCCAGATTCTTGGCGCCTAGGCTTTTGGGGCCTAGCTTTTCGATTTGGGGCGCAGGCTGTTGGCTTCCTGGCTTCTCAGGTCTTTCAATTTAAGATACCGCATGGGCAGAGCACTCCAAGACTGATCTCCAACTCGACGAGTAGAATCGGGCTATGATGCTGAAACTGGAAGGGTAGAGGAGCTAAGTCCCCCGAGCCCCTAGGCACCCCGCTTCACGCTTTGGGGTTTAGAGTTCCGTGACCTAGCAAGCAGGAGGACAACAAACCCCGATGCCATGTGCGGATCAGGTACCTGTTTGGTGGACAAACCGGAATCGGCGCCGGGCTTAGATCTGGATCAGCAAAGTGAATGCTTTCGGGTGCCAGCCTGGTGGACACCTTTAGGTTGTCTAGGTTTTGGGGTTTAAAAAAGTGGCAGCTGTAGTAGCCATTGCAACTCGTAAAATACAGCTGTCGCTGCATCATGGTCTACCACTACTGCTACTACTACTACTACTGCTGCTGCTGCTACTGCTACTGCTACTACTACTACTACTAGTTACTAGACTACTACACAGCAGCAACAACAACCACCACAAGCAACAGCAACCAACAACCAACAAATAACAAACAACGAGCACGAGCAACGTACAACAAACAACAAACAGCAAACAGCAAACAGCAAACACCAAACACCACCACCACCACCACCAACAACAACAACAACTACAACTACAACTACAACTACAACAGCAGCAGCAACAACAACAACAGCAACAACGACAACTACCGTACTAGTACAAGTATTGCTTAGCAATTGGTGGAGAAGCTTTTCACAACCTGACATAATCGAAGCTGCACGAATGACAGCAAGTTTAGATACCGCATACCTTGGCTTAGTGGCGGAGTAGATACACTTTACACTTGTGGGGATATTACCCACTATAAAACTGAAAGTGTACAATTTTTGGGCTTATGAACTCAGCAACTAAGTTGGTATCAAGAACCGCGGCAACAACGGCAGCAGTGTGATGCTCGACGTCCTTGTCATGGTAGCAACTGAAGGCTAGCCATTCACCGAGACGGAAGCTGAAGTGCCTTTCTTCACAACTTCCGACCCCTCTCACTCGCCGGCAAGATGTCTGAAGCTTTGGGCACGGTCAAACTCGGGGCGGAAACCGCTGTCGTCTAGAACAGATTTCAACGTAATAGACCATAACATACAACTATAGTAAACTATAACACAATGTACTGTAATAGTATTTTGCACAATATGTTGATTGGGTCCGTCGGAGCATCTTCACTTCATGACCCTATGCCGAAAAGCCCAGCAGAATCTTCGGACTGCACCCCCGGGCCGACTCCGAGGAAGTTCCACCTTCGGATCTTCATAGGTACCTATAGTCTCCTTTGTAGTCCTTTTTTGGTTGAACCAAATTTATAACTAGGATCTGATAACGAAGCCGCCTAAAAGGAACTACGATGGAGACTATAGGTATAGTTTAACCCCATGCTTCCATGGACGTTACTGTTGGGTCCTTAATTATCGTGTCTACAAGGTCCTTGGAAGCATAGGGGTCAACATACTAGTTAATATCAGGAACACGAGCAATCTTTAACACGACCTGCCGCTAGGCACACCCAAAACCCCGAAGCCCTGGACCTTCCAAACTCGAACCCACAACCCCGAATCCAGAGTAGCACAAACCCCTTAAACCCTAATTGAACCCTAAACCTCGGCCCAGACTTCCTTCTCTTTGCGGAACAACCTCGATTCGTAGGCAACGTCCTCGCCATGCGAGGGGGGACAACCCAGCTTCAACTCCAAGACATATTCATGACCCGCAGCAAAGAATGATGCAAACCCGAATCTCCAAAGCCTATATGGTCTGGGGTTTATGGTTTCCATACATACATATATATATATATATATATATGTATATATATATATATACACCTTAAACACCTTAAACCACAAGTTTCCGAGTTCTTTCAACAGAAACCTTCTGACCTCCGAAGTTTCAGGTACGTTGGCAAATGACCTCGGCTACATCGACCTCACGGCTCGACTGGGTTAGTTAGGGGTTTATGATTTAGGGTATAGGGTTCAGGGTATAGGGTGGGCACAGGGTCTTGGGTTTCCCCAGGGATGCATGTGCCTGTGTAGTATGTACTTACAGGGAGTCATGCATAGTGAGTTAAGGCCAAAACATGTGCACGGTAGTAGTTGGAGGGTCGGGGGACTTGGTAAGTAGGTACTAAGTAGACCTGTAAGTACCCCAAAAGGGGATCCTAATTGGGGTTATGATACTCATAAGCACATTTAGTACCTATCTACAGGGGATCCTAATTCGGGTTATGATACTTATAAGCTTACTTCTTACCTATCTGGGAGTTTCCGAAAATAGGGGACCCTAATACAGTACCCTAAATAGTAGGATCCTTATTATAAGGACCCAAGAATAAGGTACCCCTTATCACCGGAAACTCCCACCTACTAAGTCCCTCGACCCTCCAAGTACGGGCACATCGACCCACAGGGCTTGAGTTGTCATGTGGGTGGTTGTCAAAATTAGGGTCCCCCCTTTTGGGTCCTTATTATAATAGGGCACCTATTATTTAGGTTACCCCAAAAAAGGGGCCTTAATTTTGACAACTACCCATGTGGATCAGTGTTTGCGTTTGATGGTTGAGGTGTAGTTAAGCGTCTCTGAGGTTGAGAGTTTTTTTCCGGGCTTGTGATGTAGAGTTTAGGGCTTGCGTATTGCGATTCCCAGACATCGTCATTGCTTTTGCTTTTCTGACCATTTTTGCCGGTTTTGCTGCTGTTCTCAATCTCGCTCTGAATCTTGTCATGATGGATACACTGAGCGTTGCGTATTTCCGGTATGAGAACCTGAAACCCCAAATCTACTTGTTGTGATCAGTGTTTGACTGGACTTCAATACCGGGTTGGGCATAGGTCCCTCGGGCGAAGGAAACTAAATGCCAAATGCTTGGGCTGCATCGCATGGCACAGTTCAAGGCTTTGGGTTTGCGGTTAAGGACGTACCTATATACCTGCTGCGCGGGCGAGTTTCTTTTCGTTTCTGGGCTTTACTCGACCAGCATAGAAACTTTGAGCTTGTTTCGGCTGTTGACGGAAAGAGTTTGGGGTTGGGCAGTTTGTCAAGGTTCGGCACACTCATATAGACCCCCCAGCAGTACGACCCTTGTTGTAAGAACTGCAAGGTAAGGTACCCAAACCTAGACTCGATATATTACGATCATCATTGTAAGGATCCCAAGCTAAGGTATTCTGAATTGAGAGCATCTGGTGCTTCAGCTTGAGCTTTTTCGGACTAAAGGATTCAAGGCCACGCGCTTCATGAGACGAAGTCATGGTCTGGTTGTTTTGAGGCAAACCTTTATGAAGCCCTTGTAGGGCATTTACAAATCCCTTACAGAACCCTGATAGAACCGCCTATGAAACCCTGCAAGAAGCTTGCAGAATGCAAGAAGAACTTTCTGTTCTGTCCAATCCTTTGGGCCGGGTGAATCCCAGAAAAGTTGGAACACGGATTAATGATTAAGGACCTTAGATAGCCAATGGGGGAACTTTAATGTTTTTGGCTCAAGTCAGATTGCCCGTAGTTTTGACACTATGATTTGCGCCAGCGAGGTCGTGAGAGCACACAGAGGAACATCGCCAGACCCTGCACAAGGTCTGGAAGAAGCTGAAGCGCAGAGTTCTGAAGAAGAGCCCCCAGCACCACGAGTTGTACCAATTCCTGGGGGCGAAAGGCTTCAAAGCAAGCCTGGACCCGGTTGAGGAGTGCGACATCGTGCAGGTTCCGTGCTCGCGGACGGAATGATCGTCAGGAGGGGCGCACTGTGGAATCTCACCATATCCCACCATCTGTAGCCGTGCAGGCCTGAAGGAGTCCACAAAGTGGACAGTTCGCCGTCAGTCCTTAGGCAGCAAATCTGCCAGGTTAGGTGCGCAAGTACCGTCTTGCATCAACTTATCGCTGCCTGCAAACCTACTCGAGCGGAGAACGCCGGCAACGCAGCACGAGAAGTCTGGGGCACAATCATGAAAAGCATTGATAAGCCACGGTCTCCAAAATCCGCTTGTCTCACTTCGCATGGACCACATGATGTACACGTAAACCTTGTGTGCGCTTCAATATCAGTCCGCTGCATGTATGCCTAGGCCGATTAAATTTTTGTCCGACACCGCATATCGTACTGTATTTACCTATGGTGGCGCAAATGCACCTGTTTTAACCAATGTCCGCCTCAGCTCGCTGGCAGTCGTAGGATTTTATGGGCGTTCCCACGATTTTTTCCTCGATCGGTAGCGGTGTCGCCCAGGGCCCCTTCGATTGCATGGCCAAGGCAGTTACTTATGCCGTTCTTCAGGCTTTCCGCTCGGCCAGCTCAGGTAGAAACTTTCTCTGATAACTTATCCGTCGTTCTTGGTCTGCAGTTCAATCTGAGTAAAGGCTTCGACATTTCTCATTGGTGCAATCACCCCAGTTTTGATTTGCGGAGCTTCAGTGCCCATGAGATCATTACACGTGCCTCCGAATCGTTGCAAATTGCCAGAGTTCAAGTCCCACCGTCAGCCTACAGATGCCGAACATGAGTATGTCCTTGGGACGATCCTGGGTAGCAACGCGGCAGATGAGTTAGTCACAAGCGCACTGTCCCGAGCGAGAAATACTTGGAATGCCGCAGCAGAAGTACAGCAACTGAGATTGTTTATAAGTGTAGCTTGTGTTGCATGAAGTTTGAGGCCTAGTCATGTTCCATAGAAAGTGCACCCAAGGCCTTACATCATTCTTGCGCAAGCCCCGGACTGTGCATCGATGCAGCACAGCCCTTGGCAAATCCAAATCCTTGATGCTTTTGAAATTCAGACATGGGATAAAATTGGCTGCAGCTTTTCGCGCATCACTGGCCACTCCAATACCACCACCCTCCCAAGGAGTTTCTTTCTTTGAACTTGTGCTAGATCCTTGCATTTCTTCCCAGCAATGGTGCATATTAGGTGAATCGCAAATCCTCGGCAGTGTATTTCCTTCCACATTGCTCTGAACCCGCCCGGCTGCCCTCGGAGGTATTAACACAAGCCGCAAGTATCTTTGTTAAATGCTTCGACCTCCTGAGTTTTTCTTTGAGATTGACTGTTCATTCCAGGGAAAACCCTGCGATCATTGTCATCTGGCGGTTTCGCTAATGTTGTTCCTTCATGGAAATTGAATCCGTAATTGTCCCAGGCATTCGAGTCCTGAAGCATTCGTATCGCATTCCCCGAATCGCACCTCGTCCGTTGCAAGTTTGCTCCCCACCCAATGTAAGAGCATGATTCGCAGTTTCGCGAAGCTCGTCTCACGCCTTTGCACTGGAGACGCAGCTTATCTCACGTCGCACGTTTGAGCCTTTTTTGGCAGATTTCTTTACCAAACGGGCATAAGGGTCATGATGTTCCAACTCATTGGCTTCTATTTTTTGTAGCGCGTAAGCGGGATCTACTATAACGGCAGCGCATGATATAGATCAGTGGGCTTGTTTGGGATGCTAGACTAGCACCGTCCTGGTCGCCATTCACACGCTATATCTATATTGTTGCCTTTTCTAACTTCCAACTTGCAACAATTGGCTTGGAATATCTAGTCCAGCCAGTTTGGAACCAATGCTTCCTTTGTTTTAACATTGCTTCTACCGGTCGAATGCACCCCGTTGTACAGTCACGTGTTCCCCCTGCAGTGCGACATACTCAGTCAGTTATGCGGCACCGAAAAAGAGCTTAAGTCTTCATGAACCGTTAACAGAAACCTGATGATTTGAATTGAACAAAAGATGCTCGACCTGAAAGCACAAAGCAAAGTGAAACTCCCCCAGATGGGTGGCAGTTCCTGGTGGTCGGACATTTTCCCGACTGGCATCCCGTTGTGCAAGATCAGAGCTGGGTTCAGAGTTTGGTTTACAGGACAGGTTGACAGGTTCGGATAGAAGGTTCATGATTTGAGGGCGAATTTCACAAACGGAGTGTTCCTTGGGGTTCCCCAACATGCTTATTTTATAGTATACTCATGTCATATTCTATCATCAGGTTCGTCATAGTGCAACGAACCGGAAAGAACCTTGTGAAAGCCCGAGAGAAGGCTCCCCAAAGCCCGAATAGACCGTGAATCCTGAGTACCAAGCCCCTAGCCCAGAGACCCCACAGCCCTACAGCTCGTAGGCATTCAACAATTGTCAGTACGGTCTACGGAGACAACGGCGATGTCTCAGTTTTGTGTGTGTCCTAAGTCTTCGGCATCGACCAGCCGCATCGAGGAAGAAGTCGAATTGCGGTGACCTGCTTTTGTAACATGATTCTTTGGGCACTTTGTAAAATTCTTATGTCAGCTTGTCTGTGCTCTCCGCTCTGCACCCTTGAGAGTTATAGACCTGTTTCTAGGTGGTCGGGGGCGTCTCTCGAAGCGTATGTGCACCAAGCCCCAGTCTCCGTTTCAAGTTACTTTGCACTTCATTATGTTGTTATTGTGCTGCGAAATTGAGGGTTAGAGGTAGGATAGCCTAAATACTACGTGTACTTGTCCTTCCGGCTCCTTAATTTCATTACAGTACAAAAGAGAGATGCCCCAAAGCCCTATTTTAATTAAGTGTGAAGACCCTGATACTACCCGGTTAGGATTGTGAAGATCCTATCATTTCGGGTTCTACATCAGGGTCCCTCAATTCTCTGAAACTCCCAAAAGGGAATAATGCTACATTTCCTGTCATGGAGAAATCATCCAGCCCGGTATCGGAACCCTTTTGTGTTGCACCTTTATTTCGGTGACAATCCGGAGGCTTGTAAGATTTAGGTGACTGATTTAGGTGATCGGGTTGCTGGAGGGTGGGCTCAGCGGCGGTTTAGGTCGTTAGGGGTTGGGGGTTTATGGCTGGATATTAGGATTGAAGACCTTGTGTGTTTAGGGGACAGCTGCAGTGTTTTAGAATTTAGACTTTCAGTATTGAAGGCTTTGGGTTTGGGTTGGAGGTCAGGGATTTGGGATCGAGCGTTTTCGGTTCAGAGATTTAGAGTGCACAATTCTGGTATTCGGGTTGAAGGTTTAGGGTCAAGGGGTTCGGGCCGGGCGGTGATCCGGGATTTATAGGGGTCGATGGCGTGGTGAGGCACGCTGCCGAGTGCGCGCTACAAGCACAGCACTGTGATGAACAGCGCTCTCCGCATGTGGAGTCTCGCACGCAACAGCAGCTGTTTGTAAGTCGCGAAACCCTTGCGGCCAACCCAGAAACCCTATATAGAGCTTACTCCCTACTTTAAAAACAACCAGTAACTACTCGTTTTAATAGGGCCCTAGAAAAGAATTCATAGGGACACTATAAACCTGAGCTTAGACCCGAGGCCGCAACTCTGAGCCGTACCAGATATTCTTCAAACCCCAAGCTCAAGCCTTGAACCCCAAACCCTAAACCCTAAACCTTGAGTCATCTAGGACCACTGCCGGTTGTGTTATTCTTCGCTCCTTATGGGCCAACCCCTTAAAACGCTACGGTAGCAAGTTCGACCTCATGAAGCCGTGCCTGCGTGCGAAGCGAAGCCTTAACAGCTTGGGACAAATATTTCTATTGGATTGGGATAAACTTCCTCTTGCTCGAGTTTGTGGTCTGCCCCCTCCAATTACACAAACTACATACCCAAGACTATTGGGGATCCAAGGTAGACCCTATGCCCTCGGCGTAGCTATGTAGAAACATTACTCTCGCGTAACAAAAAGGTAAGTTGAAGATGACAAACAGGTGATGCAGCAGAATCAAGAGCAGTCTGCGGTCAGCTTCTTTTTCAGATTTTTGCAGGAACCGCTGTGCTAATCACAGGGTGGGGAAAAGAAAGATATGCGCCACGATATTAATAATTGTTGCTTCTTTCTGTGTGGTTTTGGGTACCTTCCTCAGAGAGAGGAATACCTAGAGTCTCCATTGCAGTTCCTTTTTGGGGTTGCCTTATAGGATCCTAAGTATATATTTGGTTAAACCGAAAAAAGGAACTACAATGGAGACTATAGGTAGAGGTTAAGAGAAGCATCACAAATCCAAAACATTCAGCATCGTGTAAACTGTAGCATGATCCAAGCTTAGGGCATTGTAACAAGCTTTGCAAGTCGCACCAGCTGCAGCAAGACATGCCAGATGCTTGGCACAACCCTTCAAGCCTACAAAGCCGTGAATCTCTATCCTAAGGGTGCAAGTTGTGCTTGTCTATGGTTTACCAAAACAGGCCGTTGTAAGACACAACCTGGAGTACCTGGGGGCTAAACACTGTCGAATACGTCAACCCTCCAAGGATTTATGGAGGAGAGGCTGACACGACTGGCACAGAATTCTTGAGTGACCTATGGTACATTGACGTCGAGGCAGGGTTCCACGGATTCCGGTTTAGCAGTAGGAGTTGGGGTTCAGCGCGTTGTGTATGGACCGCCTGATGTTGCGACATAACCTCCTAAATCCTAAACCCTAAACCCCCACCCCCCCACCCCCAAGAGCAGGGAAAAGGGCCCAAAGCTTATAAAGGCCATTAGTCTACATACTTTGGGGGATCCATGTAGTGCTTTTTGTGGCCTTTAGAAGCGGCCCGGGGTCAACCTTAAACCCTAAAGTTTAGGTAACTGGTTTAGGTTTAGGGTTTAGAGCAACCATGACTGATGGGTAGCTCTGTTGTTGTTTGTTTGATGTGGGGAAGGTTTTACCTCTAGATTCTGGGTTTTCGGTTGTGATATGATCGATTCTTTGATCCCTTTTTTTCAGTTTCTAACAGCATCTGGACGTCACGTTTAAAGACAGAACATAAACAGAGCCCTCAACTACCAACATCTAGGCACCCGTGCGGCGCGGTCTGGAATAACATACTTTGGTACTTTGTTGGGGGGACGTCTTCTTTAAAGGGACCATTATGAAACAAAAGTGGGTAACTTTTCCTTACTATAGATCCCTAGAATAACCTTTACAGGCTTACCTTGAAGCCCAGTAGTTGTAGCATCTTGCCGTCGGAATCCCCCCAGTACAAAGAATGTGGGTTTCGGGTTTGGGGGCTTAGGGTCCGACCCGGCTTGGAGGGTTTAGGGTTTAGGTTTTGAGCTCAGGGTCTAATGTAGGAACCTGATTAAGAAACCCCGGCGCTGTAACCCCCAATATGTTAGGATCCATATAAGGAAGCCTAATGAAGGCCCAAGGTTTCTTAATCAGGTTCCTATATTACTATAGCCTTATAGGTCCTTTATAGTAACCCTATAGACCCCTTTAAAGGAATCCTAATAAAGGCCCAAGGTTTCTTAATTAGGTTCCTACATTAGGTAAACTCTAAAAGCCCAATGGCCCGGTTCTCTAACCTTGCTACAACCGATAGTGATCATACACCCCAGGCCTCTGACTCAGAATAAGGCCCTTACATTAAGCTCCACGAGACCTGTAGAAAACCTTAAAACCCTTTAGCCCCCTACAACTAACACTCCCACATGTGCGCAAAACCATACAAAGAAACTGTAGACTCCTGTAAGATACTCTGTACGAGCCCAAGACAACACTTCCAAGCGAAGCTGCTACAACATACCATGTTCCATGGTATAGAGCCTTGAAGATCAAGGTCAAGGGTTTAGGGCTTCAGGGTTAGAGTGTTAGGGTTTAGGATTTTGGTACTGGGCTTTGGTTTCGTGATTTGGGTTTTAGGGGTAAGGTTTCCGATGTCTGCTTGGCAAGGTCTCCGGGTTTCCTGTGGTTTAGGGTTTAGGGTAGGGCCTTGGGCTGCATTCGGGTTTCGAGTTTAGGTTTCGCTGTTTCGAAGCGTTGATTGCCTGGGAAGCAATCATGGTCCATGTGCCCTTGCGTCAACTTTTCTTCACCCGCCCTCAACCCGACTGTATCTGCAAGCAGTTAATCCTCAGCGCCGCAGCGCCCATGGCATATAGGGGCTTGAAACATTAGTACTAGGGTGTGCCGGGTATGCTCAATCTCGTATTATAGTGAGAAGCCCCGAGGAATGGTCTTCCTAATATTTCATAGGGGCCCAAAAAAGGCACATAAGCATAAGCATTTTATAGGGATGTCCCTACCTTATTGGGCTTCATTATAAGGGGGTTTGTATGGGATATCCCTAACCTTATTTTTGCTTATGTGCTTTTTTGGGGGTCCTAATTCAGGCTGTTTCGGGCATGTCTATTTCTCCCTCCAGACTCGAGGATTCTTCAGGCAGCTGGCATCAAGTTTCCGTGTCCGGTGCTGCCCCCACCGCCCGTTCTGCGCCTTAGCAGCCCTTTCAAGTCTTTGGTTTACTCTTGAAACCTGAACAAGTATTAACGATATTCGCCTATAGCCCTTCTATATATTAGTTTTACATACCGCAAGACCCTACTCTAATCATTAAGGTCCATATGATAGGTTCCGCCGAAACTCCAAACCAAGCCCAAAGCCAAGAGCCGTTTCATGGTACTGGTCGGGCTTAGGGTCTGAGGCTTTGAGGGCTTGGGGTCCCCGGGCCTTCAGAGAAGGTTAGGGTCTTAGGGTTTACATACCTGGACCCCAAGAGTATGCTTCAAAGGTGTTGGGCCATGATTTTACCTACTTTTGAGGGTTTAGGTGGGGACTAGGCCAGGGATTTGGGCTAGGTTGGGGGTTCAGAGTTTAGTGCTGACAGTGCCGGGTGCCTGATGCGAACATATGTTAGAGAAGTCCTTGAAAGTGCCAGTAATTCCCAAACCCTCAGCGCCGATTCTGAACCTGCCACGATCCCTTTGTGGTCAAAGCAGGGCGGGATTAATTAGCAATAGTGGCACCTTATACTCACCATTTCGGTTAAGTATACGTAATATACCCGCCAAACCCGCTTCACCCATTCGGTTTCATGTTTGGGTTCTTGAGTGGGTCTTTGTACGGGATCCAGAAGTGTGCTATAGGGGTTTTATAAGGATTTAGTGCCTTTAGGATTCAGGTGTTCGGGCGAAGGGTCTCGGGCTTCAAGGAGTAAATACCTCCATGATTGGCCTGCATACGATTGGAACAGCGACTCACGATTTGGGTTTAATATAAGGGCTTACATAATTGCCAATACTATTTTGGGGGGTACCCCAAAACCCTGTTCTAATTCTTAAGGCCCCTCTTTTGGGTCTCAGTGACTGCAAATCAAGCCTGACCCAGCACGCCCTGGCCCTCAACAGCCCGGCTAAGGCAAAAACCCCACGGATCTAGAGCTCTGACGAATTAGTGTTATGGGCTTGGGAGTACCATACTTTAATACTTTTGGGACCTGTTACTTCAAGGGAACCATTGTGAAATTGTTTTGTCCCTGGTTACTTCAAAGCCCAGTGTTAGTTTCTCCTCATAGTCCTTCAAAAGCCCTAAGATGCCCAACCTCTCCAGCTCGAACCTTAAAGGTCTGAGATTGTCGGAGCCCAGACAACACCTGCACGTAAGGGTTGAGTTATTTTGGTTTGGGGTTGGGGTATCCCGGTATCCCTGCTTTATTGGCTTACTGGGAGAACGATTTTGGAATATCCCAACTTTATGGTTCATTTCTTCGGGTGCCCTACCAGACTCCGGACCTTAACCCTGAACTCTAGACCCCGAACCCACAATACTACAGCGGAGCCATAGACACCCTAAACCCTGAACCCCAGACACCCATGAGCCCTAAATTCATAAAAACAATCTCAGGAACACGCCGCTGTGCTGTCTGCGACAGGGCCAGGGTTCGGGAATTATGGGGTTTCGGGGACTGTACCCACTATTGGTAAGGCATTGGCGACAACATCCGCTCTTAGTCCATACCTATAGCTCCATTGTAGTTCCTTTTTTGGGGTAACCAATTTTATGGTTAGGATCCTATAATATAGATTTTGGTTAACCAAAAAAAGGAACTACAATGGAGACTATATAGGTATGTATCTATATTACGATATACTTGAGAATGCTAGTCGAAATGTTAAGGTCGGAAGTCCAGGTCTGTGGGCATTGCCAGTAGTTGTTTGCCAACCCTACACAAGGGGCGGGCACATGGGCCAAGTTTCTGGTGTAGTTTTGACTGGAATATGGAAATGCTGAACCATAAGCTGGCTTCGGGCATCATGACCTTTGTTTTGGGTTTCAGGTAGGTAACGGGAACTATAAAAGCGGAGCTGGGCCGCACAGAGACTGCATTGGCGTTTAGGAGGTGTTCACACCAGGTCTCAGCTCGGAAATTTAGCTGTTTACAGGTTCGGACATTGCGATCCTTGTTGTGGGCCTCAGGGCTTATGCAGACACGGGTAGGGTATTGGGGTCAGGCTCAGAAGATCTCATATGGGTTAGAATGCAGGGTGCCGGAAGGTTCTAGTTGGAAATGTTTGAGCTGACAACTCGCGAAGGGCTCTAGTCTTGAGAAGCTCGCATTTGGGAGAGGCGGATGTGGATCTACGGCGGCAAGAGCGCTACAGGCCAGGGCCCTGGATGTTCAGCTTGCACCGGAGGACCCAAACGGATGCACCAACAGTTGCCAAGATCTTCGAATCATCTCAATTTATGCCGTCTGGAGCTGGTAAGCAAGCCTGCTAAAGCAAAGCAGCTAGCGCTAGTATGTTACTTTAAGCCCCTCTTTCAAGCTGGTTCTTTTAAGTCTGCTTTACTGTCTCTTAGCCGTCGTAGTTAGTTGCCTTACCAACAGCTCTGTTTGAGAACTCTTGAGGCTCTCGAATGCCCAATAAAAGAACAGCGCACTAGCCGAGGTGTTCTAAGCGATGTCTGGTACATCGATGTCGAGGCAACGTGTTTTGGGGGCATCTTTCTCCCTAGGCGTTGCGTCCAGGATTCAGGGTGTAGGAGGCAGCGGTTTAGGGCGAAAAAGGTCGTTATCTTAAGGCCTTCGTGTTGGAGCTGAACCCTACCTATAGTCTCCATTGTAGTTCCTTTTTTTGGGTAACCAATTTTATGGTTAGGATCCTATAATATAGATTTTGGTTACCCAAAAAAGGGACTACAATGGAGACTATAGGTAAACCTCAGAAAAGGGCTTGGAGCTTCGAGTTCAGGTTGTATCACTGCATGTTTTTTTGAAAGATGCCCTGCTGCAGCCCTCAAGCAAACCCTGAATTCCAAAATTGCCGATCTGCAACTCGTGGCCAACTTGCACTTCATTCCGATGTTTTTGTTTTTCTACCGGCCCTTAAGTGCATGTAAACTGCTAACCTCTGACCCGAAGCCCTTCAAGTGGAAAGAGGAGGTAAGAAACCTATAGGTCTTTCACAGCAGGTTTCTGGGCTTCGGGGGGGCGTACGTGAGGCGTAAGCGGGTGACGGGCGAGGGTGAGCATATAAACTTCAACTTTAACGTACTCCCTATATAGGCGCTGTAGCCGTTATACACCATTTGGGTACATGGACCTTGAGGGTAACGTCCTGAGAGCTAGTGGTGTGGACCGCTAGAGGCAGTGTGCGGATGCTTATATCTCAGAGTAGTTGCACTTTAAGCAAAGCAGAAATGCCAATACCCACCTCTTCCCTTCGTGGCCATACCAACTGGCTCCCGAGGTACACTGTGCACCGTCGCTAGCTGCTGTCTGCTGAATCTTTGTCCACACTCCTACGACAGACGACAGCACTGTTTTGAGCGAGTTGTAGCAGCTTCCGAAAAGGACACCCCAACCCCGCCGGCAGTTGCTACCGGCCAGCCACAGAGCGGAAGTGCCTAAATGTTTGAAGTCCAAGCGAAACCGCTCTAACTCAGGCCAAAGCTTCAGCACACACTTTGTTGCAGGTCGTAGGCACACACGTGCCACCTATTATAACAATAGTTTTATGGGCCCCAAAGCCCCATTCTAATAATTAAGGCCCCTATATTCCTAAATCCCTTATAGTAACCCTTATACGCACCCTTTACAGGAACCCTATACTATAGTACCTTTATAGATTACTGTAGAACCCTTAAAGGACCCTTTAAAGGATCCCTATTCTAATTACTAAGGCCCCTATATTACACTGGGAGGTCAGCAGCCCCGCCTGGGTGCAAATGATCGCTTCCGCGAGCAATCCGGGAGCCCGGCCGTTTGGCAGCAGGGTTTTGAGAGTTTAGGGCTTAGGGTTTAGGGGTTTAGGGGCTTTGGTTTTAGGGTTTAGGGGTTTAGGAGTTCAGGTTTTTGAGTATATTCGGGATTTGGTAGTCATATATGGGGTTTAGGGTTTAGGGTTTAGTAGGGTCTTGAGAGTTTAGGGCTTTTGGGGGTTTAGGGGTTTAAGGTTTTGAGTATATTCGGGCGTTGGTAGTCATGTATAGGACGCCGTCGGAATCTACATCTTATGTAGCAAATGGGAGCACAGTAAATTCTTGGAGTTCCGACATACATTCGTTCTATGTACTGTTTCGGGGGTTTGGGGGGCGGCGAAGGAGAGAGGTCAAGCGTTCTGTAGCTCAGCCGGTTTCGGCCCGGGGGAGTGGAGCTTTGATAGTTTAGGGTTTAGGGTTTAGGGTTTAGGGTGGGGTTTTGGGCCTGCAAGTTTTGAGTTCCGTTGTGGTGGTGTAGAGCCTGGTTGTCGGGCGTTCGTTTTTGTAAGTATAGACCCCTAAACCTTATAATCCCAAACCCTAAACCCTCGAAACCCTCAAACCCACTGCCACATGTCGCTCCCACGCCTTAGTAGCCTATGGCTTTATGGCCGTAGGCGGAGTTCCAACCTACCAAACCCTGCCTTAATCGGCTCCTTCTTATGTAGGTTCTCTGGGGTTAACACACCCTAAACCCTAAAGCGTTTAAGGTAGACGACAGCTTCAGGATTTAGCTCTTCTCGGCTCTAGGCTTCGACCGCTTGCAGATTGGAGTTTTTTGGCTGAGGATCTTATAGACCCTAAACTCAACGCCCTCTCGGCCCCCGTTTCTAAGGATCGAAGTAGTGCTTCTTTATGGTTTCCCGAAAAGTCCAAGCAGTTCGTGTTTATGGTTTTGGGTACCAGAGAAGGCCCTAAACGACCGGTATCCAGGGAACTTGGACCCTTCGCATATCCAAGGCGTGCCCACAGCGCTGCTCTCACTGCCGACAATGAGATGTGGATCTTCAGCGGTTATGATGGTCAAGGAGGACCGGCAGACCCAAGAGTCTTAAATCCACGGAGCTGAAATCCTGATTAATTTAGACCCTTGACTCGTAGAGTTTAGATTGCCTTTTGCTTTGCTTTGAACGTGGGATATCCGTCTAGGGTACCCGAACTAGAGACCCCAAACTGTGTTCCTTCTGTCTTGGTCTTTGAACTTTAGTGAAGCAGACATGGTCGTCAGATTTCTTGTTCCGAGTTTCAGCATGAGGGTTTAGGAACAGGACCTTTGGATGACTCTCCGAACTGTGACAGATCACTTGAGCCCTTGGACCGTAGATCCTGAACCCTGAACCGTAGTCCGAGTGCGAGCGCCGAAGCTTTCCTGGCGCTGAAAAAACATCGAGCATTTCGGACATCCAAAGCCAAACAGTACTGCATTCGCATTTTCCCCTACTACGGGTGACCATGCTAGAGTTGGGCTCAAACCCTAAGGATCAAATGACCATGAAAAATAGGAGCCCTTGGCCATCATCCTTTCAATCTCCGCATCATGGTAATTGAACCTGGAACCCTTCCTTGGTACATTTCGTCCTCCAGGAAGGTAGTATTTGGGTACTGGGCTTCAGGGGCCATGCCATGCTTTTGGGTGAGCCATGGCAACATCACAAGACGATGTAATGTCGAAGTGCGGCTACCCGATAGAGGGCTTAGGGCCAGGATCCCGAAGCCCACAAGAGACCAAGATCTTCCGAACAATGCATTCAAACCAGCGGCCGCAAAAACTTCCGGTGAACCTGAACCCTTCGAACCGAGCACTAAAGCCATATAAGAAGTGTTAAACCCCGATTTTCTACAGACCGAACCCCATAAACGACGTCCCTGAAACCCAGTAGCTTACAGAACCTCTCTAAGAGCTTTAAACCAGCGACTCTAAAACCCCCAGAAACCGCTTTTCGTGGCCTCAAGCATCCCTCTTCGAAACCCCGGCCCTAAACCCTAAACACTGAATCCTTTAAACACCCTGAAATGCCCTGAACAGGGGTGGACAACGAGTTGTGGTACCTGGAGGCCTCCCTGCGTGTTGGGGCTTTATGCTTTGGAGTTTCCAGGGCTTTCGTTCGGGGTTAGGTGTTTAGGCTTTAGGGTTTTGGGGTTTAGGGTTTAGGGTTTTAGGGTTTAGGGTTTTAGGGTTTAGGTAGAGTCGCTGCAGACCGGATGCAAAAGGGTTTAGGCTTTAGGGTTTTAGGGTTTAGGCTTTAGGGCTTTGGGGTTTTAGGGTTTAGGCTTTAAAGTGAACCCCAGAAAGTTGGAACATGGCTTTAGGAGGATTAGTGCTAGGATCTCTTATACTTTACCTTAAGGGCATGAGGAGAATGATGTTCCAACTTTCTGGCTTCTACTATAGGGCTTTAGGGTTTTAGGGTTCAGGGTTCAGGGTTCAGGGTTTGGTGCAGGGTTCTGGGGTTTAGGGATTGGGAATGTTTGGATGTAGGTGCAGGGTTGAGGGCTTTCAGGCCTTGGAGACTTAGCCATTCGTTCTTTCGATTCGGGCACGGCCTCAGCAATTCAAACATGTTCCGGCGTGTACCGGAAGCACGAAAGCCATAATTGGAACCAGTCTTGCAGTTCACGAACCCTTACCCAAAGGCTCCATGTACCATCTAGGCCTTAAAGTACCCATATATAGGACCCCTTTAAGGCCTAAGTACCTACTATATGGGTACATGGAGTCTTAGGGTTAGGAGTTCAACGCACTTAGCTGACTATCTAAGCGACAAGGTTTTGGGCAACAGCCATAGTAGGTTCGTAAAGCATGTTGCAACAGAAGATCCCTAAACGGCCCTAAACCCAAAACCCTAGCCTTAACCCTAAGGCCCTAAACCCTAAACTCGTAAGATTCTTAGTACTTGGGCGATAGAGGGAAGGGCGAGGACTAGACTCTGGAAGTCTGGAGGCTTTTCGGAGGCAGCACTTGGGAATCAAGTACAAGTATCGGAAGTTACGCCAGCATCTTATTCTGATTATTCAGGCTCCTGCATGACTGGTTTAGAGGGGCCCAGTATGGTCCAGTGCTTCAATTTTCTTTTCTGTTTGACAACCCGAAATGCTTTAAAGGCGAAATTCGAAGGCCACGCCGGATTTTGGGGGGGGTAAGGCTGAAGTTTTTTGATCTTAGAGTTTAGAGTTTAGGTTTAAGGTTTAGGGTGTGGCTTTCAGTAAGCTTGTTTTAGGGTGCTTTCGGGGTTTAGGGTTTCAGTGCTGAAAACTCTGAAGAGAGCGTGGATGGGGCCCTGTGCTGAAAAAGGCTCTCGCCGCTTCCAAGCACTTTGTAGCCAACGACGAACCAACAACCGCTTCTGGCAAGCCCGAGTGTGAGAGCATAAGCCCTGCCACAACTCGCCCCAAACAAAAACACAGAAAGACAACCATAGTATAGAAGTCTGAATGAGTACCTGCGCTGTTTCAGTCTTCCTCAGAGTCCCTCATATCAAAGTAGATCCGACGCCCACCTCTCCTCAACAATTCGTGACAGAAAGCTTAAAACACTCTAAACCGCGAACCGTAAACCTCGAGCTTTCATGTGCCAAACCCGAAAACCCTAAACCCTAGTCTACGCCAAAAACCCTAATCTAAACCCTAAAACCCTACATCCTCCTAAAAAAAGAAACCGAAAACCCTGAGCCCCAAGCAACCCAGCCAGGCTGCTAGCCCTGCCTGGGTTTCTGCAGGGGACTGGACCAATGCCCGCTGCAGGGCTAAAGCTTGAAGCTAGGGTTTAGGTTTTTTTAGGGGCCTTTATCAAGCCCTACAAGCATTCCGTGGTGTAGGGGCCGAGAATTCAATGGAGTTTTGGGGTGTATGTTTTCATTATGTCAGTCTAACTCTAGGGTCTCATCGAGTATGGGCGTGCAGGGTAGTAAAGCGTTATTTTTTAGGGTTTGGTTGGGTTGCGACTTAAGATTTCCCGGAAATTCCACAAGTCATTTGATACGCCTTAAGTGCTTCAACCCTCAAGCCCCTTAACCCCAAACCTCGAAACCCTATACCCCTAAGCCCCTCAACCCCCTCTTGCCCACACACACCCTGAACGTTTGCAGCTTCATCCTTCTGTTTCCTTCTTTTATATCACTCAAATTCTTGTTCTAATTCTTAAGGCATTCTGGCCCCTAAGGGGCCCCTATATTGCTACTGTAATATGACCCCGGGGCCTGTTCTAATTCTTAGGGCATTGAAGCCCCTAAACAGGCCCCTGAATTGAGGCTTCAGCCCCTCCTCAAACCTGCACGGCGAAGCTTTAGAAGCTCTGACCTGACCTGAGGGTCCACGGTTTAGGGTTTAGGAAGGTTTAGGGCAGGGTTTATGGGTTTAAGTAGGGCTTAGGATTCAGGGTTTAGGGTTGAGTTGAGGGTTCAGAAAATTTTCGGATAGCATAGAAGGTTGAATAACACTTACTGATATGCACTTACTGATATGCTTCTTGTGGTTTCTTCCAATTAATGAGTAGTCCTTAGCCAGTGCCCTATTCTAATTATTGAGGCCCCTTGCACTAGGAGAACCCATCTAAAACCCACCAGAATGAGCCCAATTATCCCTAAGACTCCATGTACCCATATAGTCGGTACTTAGGCCTTAAAGGGGTCCCTATATGGGTACTTTCAGGCCTAAGTACCTACTATATGGGTACATGGAGTCTTTGGGTATACGGTAGGGACATACATGTAAAATGCTTACGTAAGCTTGTGTCCTTTTTAGCGCCTGCACAAGCTCCGGCCTTTTGAATCATGGCTGGGTAGGGCCTGGGGCTTACTGTAAGGTTTAGGGTTCATGTTATAGGCTTTAGGGCGTCAAGTTTAGGGTATAAAGTTTAGTGATTAAGATCAAGGGCCAAAGGCTTACTTGGGGTCTGCAGTACTGACTAGTGACTAGAAGGGATTTTGGGGATTTGGGAATTCGTGAGCCTTCTCATTATCACATGCTCTCTAATATAGTGACCTACATATCTACTATCCTAAACCCGAGTATCTAATTATCGGGTCCTTTGGGCCCCTAGGGTAGGGAGCCTCAGGTTACGACCACGCTTCTGGGCTGACAGCCAGCGGACGTGCGGTGGTTTTCGGTGGATACAGTGGGTCGAGTGAGAACCTCAGTGTTCCTCATGGGGTCTTTCCTTCTCAGGTTTGTCTAGGCCTTCGTCGAGGTAATATATCTTCATATGTTCTATGATGTTATATGTATGTTAATAATGGTGTCGTAGGGTTGTCGGGTTGTGCAAGCTTTCCTTTTCTGACTATTTACACGGTTTTGCAAATATTTGACAGAAGAGTTCGGAGTTGGTTCTGAGGCTCTCAGGGTCCTCTCCAAGCCAGGACCTTTCAGAATACACAATACATTGCTTACAACCCTAATGCTCCTGGACCTTCGTAGTGAGATCCCAAACCCTAGCCCCCCAAAGCCGAAACCCTCCCCCTAAACCCTAAACCCATGACCCTCTTAGGAGCCTTAGGGAAGAGGAGCCTAGCGGCCGAGCCAACAACGAAGCCACGTTACGGGTGTCTTAGGGACGGCAATTGAACAACCTACCAGTCTTAGGGTTCTAGGGTTTGGGGTTTAGGGTTTAGGGTTCTAGGGTTTAGGTTCTAGGGTTTAGGGTTCTAGGGTTTAGGGTTCTAGGGTTTAGGGCTCTAGGGTTCTAGGGTTCTAGGGTTCCGGGGTTTAGGTCTGGGTAGCTGCAAGTCTTTCCCGGTAGAGTCGCTGCAGACCGGTTGCAAAAGGGTTTAGGTCCGGGGCTTGGCTTGGAGTCTCAGAGCTTCGGGTTTAGCTGGTATGCTAGGTTCTCACTAAAAAACCTTAGTTTAATTTGCCATAATAGGCATCTATAGTAAACAGTATGGCTTCCTGATTAATTTAACTTAGATTAAATCCCTGAATAAGAACCCATATTGTGAGCAAGGGTTAGTTGGTCGTACTTGGAGGACTTAAGGACTTAGCCGGGGTGACATTGGCCCCTCTTATCCCTTGCACTCTACCCCACTCCTGACTGGGTTGAGGGACTACAGTGAAGCCCTAAACCCTAAACCGTCGCAGCACTACAAAATCCCGAGCCTGGGTATTGTTGCATATCCCGAGGCTGCCTGTCGGCTGAGAGACCACAAAAACTACATAATTAAATCTTTTGGGCAATTCTGAGCCAAGGGTCTCCACGCAGACACCTACCCTCTAGCTACAAGCAAATCTCTCTCTCTCTCTCTCTCATATATATATATATATGTATCTGAAGATATACATATATGTATATGTATGAGGAAGTCACGAAATTTGTATGTATGTGTATGTATGGATTTATGTGTTTTTATACACACATAGAGAGATATAACCATAAACAGATATGTTTATATATATGTGTGTATATATAGATATACATATGTATATATATATAGAGTGTCTGTGTGTGTGTGTTACTTGTATATGAGTTGTATATGTGTGTATGTATGTATGTATGTATGTATGTATGCATGTGTGTATGTATGTGTGTGTGTAGCAATGCCAAGGTGCTATGAACGACCTTTGGGCCTTCGACACGCAGGCACGGCACGAGCCCTATAAGTGCAAGCAGCGAGTTGCATTCCTGTACAACCTGAACGCTTAAGTCATTCCGTATCGACTTATAATCACCTACAAGCGTAACTATAAATAGGGCCTTGGTGGGTCTACATATGTTAGAGCTTCCAGTGAGTAGTATCTTGCTGCATTCGTTGCACGAAACCTCCAAAGGGACCAGAGTTTTGGACACATGCGCACACACACACACATGGAGAGAGACAGACACAGACACACAGACACAAAGACACACAGACACACAGACACACAGACTCACAGACTCTCTCTCTCTCTCACACACACACCCACACACCCACGCACCCACACACCCACACACCCACACACCCACACACCCACACCCGCACACCCGCACACACGCACACACGCACACAAGCGCACACACGCACACACACACACCCACACACACAGACACACAGACACACACAGACACACACAGACACACACACACACGCACACGCACGCACGCACACGCACATGCACATGCACACGCACATGCACATGCACATGCACACGCACACACACACAAACACACGAACACGCACACGTACACATACACGTACACGCGTACGCACACAAACACACACGCACGGACCCACGCGCGCACACACGTGTGAGTTTTGATTTACAGAGTTTGGGGATTAGGGTGTGGGTCATGAGTTTAGAGGTTTATAGAGCTTAGGGTTTAGGGCCTACGTAGTTTGTCGCACTGGTCTTGTCGGTAATTGGCAGGCTTGCGTCTTCAGTCACAGTTCGTTCAAACCATAGATGCCGTCCCCGTATACAAACTTCATTAAGCCCTTCATGCCCGTCACCCCCACCCCACACCCCACAGCGCGTGGTATGGAGTTCATAGTTACGCTAAATACCATATACCAAACTGCATACTGAAGCCCAAGATCGGGAGTACGTTGCTTGGGCTATCACCGTGCCCCGAAAATTACCCTGCAAAGATCTTGTTGTGCTGGTTTAACTGATCATATTACCCAAGAGATGAAGAGGTTGGGCGTGGCGTTTCGCCGCTCTGGTTTCAATAGCCCGCAAACTTGGAGTATCTCAGTATCTCTGAGTCTTTCACCGTCGTGCTTTCACGACAATCTTAGCATCTTTCCGGACAGAGTGGACGTACGGTTGTACCTGTGGGCATAGTTTGTTTGTGGGTTTTCCTCGGCTTGCGTAGTGGTTCATGGGGGACGATGTTAAGGCTACGACACGGCCAGTAAGACTATAGTCCCACACAGCTCGTCCCTGGTCCGCAAACTTGAAGCTCATAAAGACTGAAAGCCCCGATTCATAAATCCTTGCCTTTAAAAAGCACGTGACCCTGCGCTGAAACTCCAAAATCCTAAGCCCGAAACCTTTCATTGATGAAGACAGGACCTTACACCCTAAAACGCCCCAAGCTTTAACTTTCTTGACTTTCTTGTTTAGCCGCCTCATTTAATGGTTTAGGGTTTAGGGCTTAGGGTTGGCTTTGCCAAGTGTGAGCTGGAGCTCCACCCTCCGCCTGCAGGCGTCGTCCTCAAGTTGGTACGAGATCTCTACATGCTGCAGCTTGGTTCAAGGTTTGAGGTTTAGGCTTTAGGAATAAGGGTTTAGGGCCTAGGGTTCAGGGTTTAAGGTTTAGGGTCTAGGATTCACGGGGTCTAGGGTTATAATCGTTGTTCGGGGGATACGTTGCTTGAAGATGTCTGAGGCCCTCAGTGGGGTTGTCTTGTCCTTAGCCAGCCGCAGTCTCCCTGTCGTCCCTTTTTAGGTGAAGCTGAGGGCCTACAGACAACACGAGCTACATGAACAAGCACAAGCATTCTGAACTATGTGTAAAGTTCTCTATATTCGGGTCCCTTTTTCGATCCGCAAAAACACTTCGGCACGCTTATAGAAAGGACCCTACACGGGACTCCAAGTAGAGAACTACCTGAATATCCAACCCTACCTGCCATGTGCCCTGATCCTGCAACCAGCCTTAATTTGGGCTGGGGGAAGGGTGTGTGCCCTGACGATAGGTTGTATTTCCCGAAAAGCAAGTGTAAGTACCTATGGTACCGTACATTAGGGGTTAAGAGCTGCTGTTCCTAAAACCCTGTGAAAGCCTATTTGCCATTGTACGCCTTCTTCACGTCATAGGAGCCCGATAAGTCTTGCATGCGAAAATTACACCGAACAACTGGTGAGCTCCGCTTGAAACTGCGAGCCCACCCTCAATTTCGTCATTACCAGCTTAGAACTCGATTCCAAAGCATTTTGAATCCAGTCCAGCTTGGAGATGCAACAGCCGACAGAAATAGGAGAAAGGGTCAAGTCTTTAAGCTCTAAGCTTTGCACACCTGCTCCGGCAAAGAGCGGGCAAAGAGGCCAGAGGATTTCGGATGTGGGGGGGATTGGAGGTCTTGGATGTGAGGCGAGGTCTCAAAGTTTGAGAAACCTTAGCTACACTACAGCCTGCTTGTAAAATTCCAAAACCTAAAACCTTGGTCCACGACGGTAAACTCGAAGCCTAAACTAAGCTCCCCCAGAAAGAAGGCTAAACCACAAGATCAGAGGCCCGCCCAGCGCACGCTACAGCCATACCGCTGTGATGACATCCGCCGGGATCATGTGGATTTGCGGCGGCTGGGATGGGGCCAGCACCTCCGACTGCAGAGGCTGCAAGTTGTTTCGGATTACTAGAGGGGCTTAAACAATTACCTATACTATTCTGGGGTTCCTTATTACATTTATAGTATAACGGGCCCCAAAAGCCTTATTCTAATCATTAAGGCCCGTATATTCGGGTGTATGGTCTTTCTGACATCGTAACTATTGTTTGGGGTCGTGTGCCTTTTAAATAGCGACAGTAGCTGTAGTTGTCCTCTATGTAAGGTTTCTTTTACCACACTGAACGCAGCAAAGTATACTTTAATCTCAAAAGAGTTGCGGCCATCGTCTTTAAGAGTGGAGCATGCAAGGCCACCCTACAAAAGAAGAACAGGCCGCGTCGTACAACAAACAGACACGTGCCATGAGCCTCAGAACGCCAAGAGCCGCCTTGAAGCCTGGGCAAAAGAACCTCAAGCCGCAAACTCCAAACAGCAGAATCCCTTTAAACCCAAGATTCTAGAGCCCTGTAATTAAGCTCTATGTAAGCTCCATAAGCTTCGCTTCTAGATAATCGATGTGATGTTTGGTTAGGTTGGGCTTCCGATGCCCCCAGCAGCGGGGTTTAGGGAGTAAAGGGTCAGTAGGGCTTAGGGTCAGTAGGGCTTCAGAGTCTACATGAGTCTACCTATAGCCGCCATTGCAATTGACTTTCGGTTATCCATGTCTTATGTTCTTGTAATTCTACCATACTTTAACTGGGTTCTGGAATGCAAGCTTTAATGCTTTTTTGGGGACCTGTTCCTCACAAAAACTGTGATGAAGTCAAAGCTACCCAAAGCCCTGAACCCTAAACCCTGTTTTCTCTCCCTGGTTACTTCAACGTCCAGCTAAACGGTGAGCCGTTTCCCGGGGGGTGGGGGGGGGGGGTTGGCCTACTCAGCCCCGAAGAGTTTCGGTTTGGGGTTTGGGCGGGTTTGGGGGTTTGCTTAGGGTCTTCTTTTTGGTTTTGGGGCATAAGGTAACGACTGAGACTAGTAAGGTTTAGGGCTTGGGGTTTAGGTTTAGGACAAGACACGAGCCAAACTCGACGCTCGGATTTTAGGTGGTTATGTACTCAAACGGGAGTACCCTTCTGTACTTGTCAGTATTACCTATTCTGTCATGCACCGTCCATTCTGGGGTTTCTTATTTCCCGATGTCATTTCATAGTGTTTGTGGTGCTTGTGCTCTCCCTCCGACTAAGGTACTTTCGGCGATCTTTGGTACATCGACGTGGAGGCAGGTACGGGGCGATTCTAGAAAGTCCGCTGACACCTCTTGGGAGGTGGTTCGCGGGTCCCGTCCTTTTTGGGGGATGGCGTACGTAGCCAGGATCACCTGTTGCAACGATGTTTTGCAGGTTTTGTGCTTTGCATTGATGACTTACAACATAGCCAGTATTGTTTCGCATACTTGACACAAGGAATATGGGATGTAGAGCAACACCGTCGTGGCCGGTGTCGCAGAGCTCAAATCTCGAAAGTTCTGACTTTCCCAGAACCCTCACAACTTACCTGTACCTTGTGTTGATTCCATGTTATGATGTCCTTACACAGGTCCTTGTACAAGCCGTAGACTCGGAACCCTTACAGAAGGAGCCTGGTCTGATTAGTCACGCCCTAAGACGATACCGTATTGTCCTGTGCCCCAGGAAGAGTCTCAGACAGTAAGATGGTGATACCACGGCTCGGTATTAACATTAAGTTCCATTCAAGAGTCGGGCAAGAACCGATGGAGGCAGATTCTGTAATTCGACTGCCAAAGGCTAAAATGGCTGTCTTGAGCATGCTAATGCTGATGAGGCCGGTGCAGACGCAGCAACAGGTAATGTAGAGGCCGAAACCATTACCAGTACTATTTGGGGTTCCTTATTGTAAGTATAGTATACAGTAGTATACAGTATAATGTACCCCCAAAGCCCCACGGTAATCACCGCGACCCCTATATCCCGAAATCCCTTGGGGGACCCTTGGCGGACCCTTTAAAGGAACCCTATGCTAATTCTTATGACCCCTATTATACTACCCTCCTAGATCCGTTAAAATAGTAACTCTTATAGACCCAATAAACTTAGATAGTGAACGGGGGAACTTTAAACTTTTTGGCCTTATATATAAACTCTATCTTAGAAAGTTTGAACTTTTTGTGGGCCGGCTGTTGGAGAAGAGAGTAAGGGAACCCTATTCTAATCATCGCTCGTCTTTTCAGCCCTCCAGTCCAAGTCCAACTCTCCAGCCGTGAGCCAGAGCAGCTGCAGGGATTGGGGTTTAGGGTTTTCGGGCTTTCGGGTTTAGGGTTTAGGGGTTTAGGACTTTCGGGTTTGGGGTTTACGGGTTATAAGGGTTTTTGGTTTTAGCGTTTTCGAGTTTGGGGTTTAGGGTTTGGGATTTGGGAAGGGTTTGACCCCTAAGGCGCCTCAACTGTGGCAAGCAAGCCCCTGTCCTTAAGGACGAAATGAACCCAAAAAGAGTTTAAGGTTCATATACCATATAGGGATTCATAGTATATGGGTATAGGGCCCTTACTTTTAAGGGTCATTTGGTCCTTTAGGTTTATGGAAGTTCGTTCAATCATACGCTACAGTTACTCTAAACCGTAAGCCCTACAGCTACCCCCGAGCCGCAACAACCGCCAAAGTCCGGCCGTCCGAAGCCGTAAGTCGAACAGCTATTCGAAAACAGACTATAGGGGCCTTAATAATTACCTATACTATTTTGGAGGTTCCTTTATAATTATGGTAGAATATACACCAAAACCCTACTCTAACTATTAAAGCCCCTTTATTGAAGCCCTAGAGCGACCTTAACCCCTGCTCCGGTCCCTGTGCCATAAACCCTGTAAGGACCTTCCTAAGCATCGCCTGGATTGTCCGAGTCATTAGCACCGAAACCTTGTAAGGAGGAGACTATGGAATCTTAGATCCTCAATACCCAACCTTTAAACTTTTTGGGTTCCTGTAGTGTAGTAGGAATCGGAAAGTTTAAGCTTGTATTTCTGCGGCTTATTGGGGTAGTAAGGTATTCTCAACATGCGACAGTACTTATGTGCGAGTCCTGGTCGCTGTGGGAGGTTGCATTAAATAAGCACAAAACCACACAACATGCAGACAACGACGCAATTCGTTAGTGTCTGAGACGTTTTTGGTTGATAGGGATTTTTCAAACTTCCGCGATGTTCTCAGCTAATGTGTAGGGTTACAATCCAAATACTTACGCTGACCAAGGCTTCCTATCTATATCTATCTATCTAACAGTCTATCTACCTATCTATCTATCTATCTGTCTTTTCATTTTTGTTGTATAAAACGCCTTGAACCGGTAGGCTTTTTGGGCCACAGGTAAGCCAAATTAAGTTATTCCTTCCTCTCGACAAGTGAAGGATACCACACCTGCCTGGTCGCAAGTTTACCCTTCCGGACCCTTGGAAGCAATGCAGCTTGAGTAGGGTGTTGGGTTTCAGGATTTGGGGTTTAAGGTTTAGGGGTTTCAGGATTTAGGGTTTAGGGTTTTAGGATTTAGGGTGTCGTTTTAGGGTGTAGGGATGTGTAGGGTGTGTATACAGTCTGCGTGCGGCCTGCACTCGACAAGAAGCAAAGGTTTCCAATGAACAACCCGCCCCTCGCGTCTTGTGGGGTTCGCCCGAAGTGTAAACATCTACTCTGACAGGTTGGGACCGGTCAGAGCAAGCACACACAAAGCAAGAGTGGTAAGGACGTAGTGGAACTTAGCCAGTCGCCTATAGAACCGGTCCCATGAATTTGCCAGCCTGAGCCCCAGACCCCCGAAATACTGCCCAGACCCATCAGACCAAAACACATCAGTGGCCGCTCATTCCTGGAACCTACAGTAGCCTTGGCGAGGTCCCGTCGCGGAATTGGGCAGGTTGCCCTAGGACAGGAAGCCCCTTTTCGACCCAAAAACCGCCCGTCCGTGTGTGTGTGTGTGAAGATTTCTGTCCTCGTATACCAGGAGGCTTTACCCCGCGGATCTCTGCATTCTGAGCCCCAAGCTTTGAACCTTGCGGCGATATGCTCATCTCGCCTGACTCTTCAAATTGCAATACTTATTAATTACATAGAGGGTCGGGGGGCTTAGTAACTAACTGGTTATATGTACCATAACCCCATTAGGACCCCTTTTGGGGTACCTATAACTTTTCCTAACTCTACTTACTACCTGCTTACTAAGTCCCCCCGACCCTCCAAGTACTGACAACCTATCACAGAAATCACATTATATGTGCGGGCTGTGCTTTAGGGTTAACGGCTCCATGGCTTAATCCCCTCGCTAGCCATGAATTCCAAACTCCCAGAACCTTGAAACTCTTTTGCCTTGAAACTCTCAACCCTAAACCCTAAGCCCTGGCTCAAGTTATAAACTTATTGCCTGTAAACTCAACTTTTCTACTTTTGGGGGTTCTTATAAGGTAGTCGCTTCTGAAAGTTTTTACTTTTTTTATTTCCTTGGGTTTTGGGCCAGTGAATAAAGTTGCAACTGCAGCCTTGAGCCTTACATATAGTCTCCATTGTAGTTCCTTTTTTTGGTTATCCAATATTATGGTTAGGATTGTATACAGGAAACCCCATAAAGTCAGAAACCGGATAAAGCTCAAATAGTGCTGGGATTCCTTATACATTACTCTTAAGGATTGAGGCTATTGGGTTTCCAACTTTTGGGCTTCTACTGTAATATAATATAGATTTTGGTTAACCAAAAAAAGGAACTACAATGGAGACTATAGGTACATCCTTAGAGGAATGGGGTTTTAGAGCTGAAGCTTCGAGGTGAGGCGGGCCTGAGGGCATGTGCAATGCAGCCCCTCCTGAAAACAAGGGGGGGGGTGGGGTCTAGGTTTTGAGGGTTTAAGGATGTTTAAGGGGATTTGAAACCTTCGGAATGCCTCCCTCGAGTCCAAACCCATGAGCAGCTTAACGTTTCTTGACGGCATCTCCTCGAAATGTCCCTCCCTGAACCCATTTTGGTGTTCGGGCTTAGAGTTGATGTAGGATTCCGACCTATAGGTCTAGAGTCTAGGAAGCGGCGGTCTGGCGATTAGAGTTTAGGGCGTCTTCTTCTTAGATAGCGAACGGAGGAACTTTAAACTTTCGGGCCTTATATATTCGCTCTATCTTTCAAAGTTTGAACTTTTGGGGGCCCGGTTGTTGAAGAAGAGAGTCTTATGAGGCTTTATGGAACGGCGCGAGCATGTCGCCGTCATCACGCCCACCGGACGCATGCGGCTTTGCAGAACCAATAATAGTTACTGCTCTTTTTGCTCAGCTCGCGGTATAGTTAAGTCGGCTTCCGAATCGCAAGGTCTACCTGTAGCCCCAAATCTTACGAAATAGTAGGTTATGACCCGTGGATCATAGGGTAGAGCCCTTGAAACGATAGGTTTTCGGTTCCCCAGGTAAGGTTTTTCTAGGGGCCTAGAATTTCATTGGCGGCTTGCGGATCGCTTCGAGTCGCCCAGAACTGGATGGATGAGCTTCAGACTGACCTTAGCACCAAGAACCTACCTGTTCAAGTTTCTTGTTTTGATTCCCTTGTGAAGGCCCTGGGGTTCAGGTACGGTGCCCGTGAGTCTTGAGAATTTGCGGAGCTTCACATTGTCTCTTTGAGGGCTTAGGTTTCTGAGTTGCTGAGTGATGAACACATAAAGCAGCTCCAAGTTTCCGAACTCGGCAGAAGATTCGCTGATGCCATGAGGTTTCGCTGGGGCGAGTTTCCAGTTTCTGAGTTTCGAAACTGTGACGGCAACAGCCACCAATTTGTAACCTATGTTGACTTCCCGGCTGTGGATTGAGCTTGTGCTCCTTCTTGCTGCTGGTCGTTTCCTCTCACTTTTCTGTTGGTTTCAATGCGCGACGACGCAGCTGACCGAAATCATGTTCCTTTGAACGAGTGTTACTGCATGCTGCCCAACCCTAAACCACAGGTGGGTCTTCGGTGGCCAAGATGGGACTAGCCGGGGCCTCTGCCTGCTACCTGGTTATCATCCCAATGGGTGTGTACATTGTATATACTCTGGCGTTAAAGGACTAAAGGGTTCCTGTAGAACATAATCCCCTTAATGCCAACCTACTCTTACCACTGCACTAAGCCCCACATCCCGAACTCCCGGACATAGACATAGTATGCACCTTCGACCCTTGTCAGTTGAGCTCAGGGTAGAGTGTCCAACGCCAGAGTTGGACCTAGCAGCATCCGACATTACATGACCTTCCCAGGCGCCCATGTACCCTGTAATGGAGCGCTTCTAGTCCTCAATGGAAGGTCTGTTGCCGTGTAATAGAGGGGAAACGGAGGCTGTTGGGGGTTACAAAACGCTTCAATGAAATTAGCCTGGAACCTGTGTGCAAGGCTGCGGTGTTGGATTCGAGTCTACGGAGAGCTAAGACTTTCTTGCCAACCCAAGCCATATATATATATATAAAAATATAAATTATAAATATAAATATATATATATATATATAGTATAGTAGTAACTTCGGTCGTACAATAGCTAGATGTGAACCCCATTAATGCCAAAGTATAAAACTGGGCCCGGAAAAACCCATTAAAACTCCAGAGTAAACCCTACAATCCCATACAGCCCTTATACTGCCTTATACCACCTGATGAAGTCGCCTAAAAAGGAACCCGAACCCTCCCCTTACACGAAACATGGAAGCCCTTAACCCTGATTAGCTTTTTCCTGGAGCAGAGGGAAAATTGCCCATCCCCAAATCCTACGAAAAAACTTGCAGAGCACTGGCTACTTGGAGGATCATGGGACGTAGTAAGTATGGTTATAAGTACCCTTACTGGGGTTGTAAGTACTTATGAGCAGGTTAAGCTTCGGAGTGGCATTATGACGTAGGTCCCACCCCTTGTCAAGTGCTCTGAAGACTTGTCCTGTTGAAACAACGCACGTCCAGACCTGACACCAAACAAAACATACAGTTAGGCAATATACATATGGACCACCTTGACTCACGCCGAAGTTGAAAAGGAAAACCCTGCATGGGTGCCAAGATCCTCAGATCTTTCAGAGCCACCTAAAAGCAGTGAGCAAAGCTCTTAGTCCTAAACCCTAAGGCTTAGTTAGTGGAACTCCTAAGAAACCTCCTCCCACAGCCCGAGAAGACGAAGCAAGCACCGACAGTTCAGTGCCTCAGGGCACAGCTTATGCCGCGATCGGTTTATGGGTCAGGACATACAGGAGCCGCCTGTACCCTCCTCAAAACCATGTGGAAACAACCCAGGCTTCGCAGAAACGCAAGAGAAGCCAACCAAGAACCCTGAACCCTAAACCCTAAAGTCCCTGAAGTGAATCCCAACTTGCCAAGAGCAGTACCCCCGAGCCCACCTCCGATAATTGAGGCTCTTCGATTCAACCTTGCGCCTTCAAGTAATATAGGGGCCTTAGTAATTAGAATAGGGGTTCCCTTTAAAGGGATCCTTTAAAGGGGTCTATAAGGGATCTACAGGGGTACTATAATATAGTAGCCTTAATAATTAGAATATGGCTTTGGGGTACATTATCTTATATTAAGGAACCCCCACAATTATTGGTAATTTAGGCACCTTCTGTGCAGCTGATCGCCCTCAGGCGCTTCGTACGATTCTCTCCACTATATCGACCTGGAGGCAGTGAGATTCTTGCTTGCCCGGATCGCATAGAGGCCGTAAGAACTACCTGTACTATTTTGCGGGCTCCTTCTTATAATTGTGCCAAAACCCTATTCTAATCACGAAGGCCCCGGCCCAAATTGTCCGCATGCTACTTCTTGAGCAGAGTCCGGCTTCTCAGTAAGCTTGGTCCCACGTTGGTTATAATCTTAGGCTGCAGGGATCAGAGCATAAGGTTTGGGGTTTAGGCTTCGGTGCCTCGGTCAAGACTTGGAGTTTAGGATTTGGTTTGGAAATGTAGGAACCTGATTAAGAAAACCTGGCCCTATAACACCAAATTATTAGGATTCATATATTGGGATTCATATAAGGAACCCTAATCAAGACCCAGGGTTTCTGAATCAGGTTCCTACATCAAGGCTTTCCGTCCAAGGCTTGGGGTGTAGGGCAGGTCGTGGTCTGGCTATATATAGAGTTTAGGGTTTAGGTCCCAGCTGATTGGCAGAGTCTGGGTTCAAAAAAGGGCTTAGAGTTTAGGGTTTAGGGTTTAAGGGTTAAGGGTTTATGGGTTTAAGGGTTTAAGGGTTTAGGGTTAAGGGTTTAGAGTTTAGGGTTTAGGGTTTTCTACCTGAGTCCAGTGGCAAAATGGGCTTAGGTACAGGTTGGGCGTATAATTGTGAGTCCTGAGCGGGGTTTCAAGGCACATTACCCTAAGGGTCCGAGTACCTAATAATCATATACTCTTCTAAATATTGAGCTACAAAACTACTATCCTAAACCCAAGTACCTAATTATGGGGTCCTTTGGACCCTTAGGGTTATTTTCGAATACCAGGGGTGCATCAGGATCTTCGGAAATCCTAGCAACCCAAAGACCACTTGAGCGAGATGCGCAAAGCCATGACTTAGGCATTCACCCCAGACCCCCTTAATCGAGGAGTATGGCTGTGCTAGAGTTATACTGCGGATCTATACTTTAATATTATATTTAGCTTGGGTTACTACCTACAATCGTACTGAGGAACCCTTTATGCTTTAAGGTATGTTGCCTGGGCTACTTTAACCGAAACTTTTTCTTGAAGGCCTCTGCGCTGAATTTGTCTGGACCTCTGTCGTGAAGCAGCCCCTAAACAAGCGCACAGAAGACTTGCGCGGCAAGGTTTTAGGTTTAGGCATGCTTCGGGGATAGAATTTAATTAGGGTTTATTGTAACCAGTTTATACCTTGCACTTTGTAACACCACCGACGCTACGTAGTTCTTTCAGGTTCGCTGTAAGCTATCGGGGGGGGGGGTGTAGTAGCTGTCAGTGCTGTTCTTCATAGCCCGAAGCGCCCACAACACATGGGCTCCCCCAAAGCCTAAACCCGAAACCCCTCAGCCCTTAGCCCTAAACCAACCCGAATTCGGATGGTCTAGCCCTGCATCAAGCCGCCCAGGATGCGGGAGAGCCCATTCACCCCGATGAAGGGTCAGGGTTGAGGGTTTAGGAGTTTTCGAGTTTACAGTTTAAGTAGGGTTGATGCTCTTGGAGTTTTAGGCTTGGGGTTTATAGGGGAACCCGATAACCTTCAAGCCCTCAAAACCCTTCAAGCCTTCAAGGCATCCCACACAAAAGCTCTCGAAACTCCACATCATGCTTCCACTCTCCAGGCCGTAAACCCTAAACCCCAAACCCTAAATCCTAAACCCTTAAACCTTAAACCAGGCCAGCAACCGTCAGTGGGTAAGCACCAGCCCACCGGGCGACGCACCGCCTGCACTCTTAAAGCCGAGTGCTGTGCAGCCCTCAATGTGGGCTTTGGGTCTGTCGGTTAGAGGGCTAAACCCTAAACCCCAAAAGTTTCAGGGTTGAGCGGTTTAAGGTAAATGGTGAGTGTTTAGGGCTTTCGGAAAGGCGTTTTGTCGGAGTTTAGGTCGAAGAAGTATTCGAAGACTCTGAAATATTGAGGCTGTTGGGGCTAGGTCCCTGCCGCCTAATGCATGTGACACGCTTTGTTTCAAGTCTTTCTTGGGTTATAGGGTTTTGATAATTGTACCCTAATAACCGCTACCTAAACCCGAGACCCTACAGCTTTACCTAAACCCTAAACCCTAAAACCCTAAACCCTAACCCCGAAGCCCTAAACTTATTGGCTGTAAACTCAACTTTTCAACTTTTGGGGTTCTTATAAGGGAAAGTTTTAACTTTTATTATTTCCTTGGGTTTTGGGCCGGTGAGTAAACCCCTAAACCCTAAACCCTTAACCCTTAAACCCTAAACCCCTGAACCCTAAAACCCCTAAGCCCGGGACCTTAAAGCCTGAACTCCGAAATCCTTCAGATCCCGGCTTACTGGGCCTCAGCACTCTCGGGTTTTAGCATAGGAGGCTATACAAAAGTGTACTATACCATACTGTACTATAATGCACTATACCAAAGCATACTATATGATAAATTATAATATATTGGAGTCGTTTGGTTTAGGCTTTAGCTTTAACCTCGCAGGGTTTAGGATTAGGGTTGGGAGCCTTGCAGCCTAGTTGCATGGGTCCGGCTGGCTACTGAACCACGACACGCCCGCAAAACAAGTTGTGACAAGATCACGGAGAGCTGGGCTGTGAAGGTGGCAGATGCTAGCGCAATCACTTGTGAATTTAGGCTTTGAATTTTCTTCCAAGAGGGTTTGGACTTGGCACCTGAAACCAGTCTACGCAGAGATTAGGGCCTTGGGGTCAAAGGATGTTTGGGTTCATAATATGGGGCTTTCCGAAAATTGGGGGATACCTTATTTTGGGGTCCTCATAGTAAGGATCCTACTATTTAGGGTACTATATTGGGGTCCCCTATTTTCAGAAACTCCCATACAGTCAAAACACGAGCGTAGCGCATTTTTTGTCATGACTGGATTTCTTTCCAGCGCCTGGTCCGCCCAGGCAACGAACGCAGCCGGTCAACAGATGGTGATGCTTGCCGGCATTCCAGAATTAGGTGTGACTAAGAAGGGCGTGTCGGGGCACCTTAAGCCCTAAACCCCAAATAGGATTGTTGCTTCACCTGACCCTCAACGTTCATGTACCCATATAGTATAAACGTTGGCCTGAAAGTAGCTCCCATCTAGCTATTTCAGGGCCAAAGTATACACTATATGAGTAACACCTGGATCCGTAAAAGCATTTCGTACAAGAACACTACAGGAACCCTTGAAGGAACCCTTACAGAAGGTGAGTCTATGAGTCACGCCGGAAAGCAATGGGTCCCAGAGCGCACAGGGTTTAGGCGTTAAGGGATTAGGGGAATAGGGATTTAGTAGGATTTTAGAGCTCAGGGCTGGAGGGGCAGGCATAGCTATAGAGCCCTGCTTCAAAAAATGGGTTTAGGGATTAAGGGTTTAGGGCTGAGGGATTAGGGTTTTGGGTTTACCTGGAGGTTAGGAGGACTCAGTAAGAAGTTGTTCTGGGTCTTATAACTTAGAAAAGTATCATAACCCAAGTAGGATCCGGGTGCTCAGAAGTCTACTTAGCACCTACTCACCAAGTCGCTCAACTCTCCAAGCTATGAAACTATTTCGCGGTTTCTACAAAGGGGGTCCAGGCTTTTAAGCGCCCATCGAACTCAAAGCTATTTCCAGAAAAATGTAATTCCGTGGCTAAACTCTGCATCGCCCATACGACGGAGCATGCCAAGAGTCTCATGGTTTAGCGAGACAGGGTGATGTAACATGAGAAGTACTATCACTATCATTACCGTGCCAATGGGTGCATGCAGGACTCGAGGACCTAGGGATAGTTGCATCTGGCTTTGCAACTTTACTGGGCGTGAACAACATCCAGCACCGCGACGAGCACAATGCTTTTTTGAAGCTCGGATGCCACGAAATCAGATCGACTTCAAGCCGTACGTCTGCCGCGCGTCTCTAAGCCTTCCAGCAAAATTCCGGCATCCGATGCCGACATCAAACACGTCTGGGTGTTTCATGACCGCAGTTGCGCATTGGGCATGTTATGGAGACGACATGTAGAGGCGAACGCGGCTCAGGTGCTCCTCAGTCACTCGAGCCCTTTGGCAGAGCAGCAGGGCGGAAAGCGACAGTTTGTGGAAGTTTTTACCATGTCCTAAACCGTAAACCGGTATTCCAACTTTGTCTGCAGGAGGAAAAGAGGTGTACAGTAGAAGCCTAAAAGTTGGAAACCCAATAGCCTCTACCCTTAAGAGTAATGTATAGGGAATCCCAGCACTATTTGGCCTTAACCCGGTTTCCAACTTTATGGGGTTTACTGTAAACACAAATGGTCTGGAATGGCAGCAAACCATCCCGGAGTCGCAGACGTCGTCTCCAATGAGGAACTGTTGCAGACCCGCCGCGAGCTTTACCCTAAGGGTCCAAGTACCTAATTATCATATACTCTCCAGAATAGTAACCTACATAACTACTATCCTAGACCCAAATACCCAATTATTGGATCCTTTGGACCGTTGGGGTTATGTTCAGCTGCAAGCGGAGCAGCCACAGCAGTCGCAGTTCAAGAAGCGCGAGCCATTGTTACCAAGCAGCAGAAGCCCAGTCTGCTGACTGCATCCGCATGTAAGTATTTGTGGGGGTGTGATTATGAAGACGCCTCAGAGAAGGATACTGTTGCGCTAATTATTTAATCCTCACCCTAAACCCCAAACCCCAACGGAAAAACCCTAAACCCTTCAACCCGTACTAACCCTAAACCCCAAACGCTAACGTTCAGGGTCTCAAGCTCAGGTTCTCGGGTTTATAGGGTTCAAGGCTTCATGGGTTCACAATAGTCACAACATGTTGTAAAGTATTGGGTTTGTTTTTCCTGTTCATTGCCTTGTTGTCATGGGGTTTGGGACTGGGGGTTTGGCTGCCGGGAGTGTCTTTGCAGGGTAATCTATGTTTGGTTTTGCTACGTGCCCTAAGACTGGATTCCTGTCATGGAGCCCAATGTAAGTTACCGTGACAACTCATTGGTAATAGATCGAAACAGTTGGTTTGTTTGTTGTTCTTGCCTTTTTGTGGGGTAACTCAAACAAAGCTTCTTAACCAGATTTCTGGCAAGGGTAGCTTTCCCCGATTTTACGAGAGGATGATCGCATGCAGCATACCGATGAAATCGAGATTGGGCGGGCTGGAGATCAGAGTAGCACAGCCAGTGCATTCTTTCTCTTGTCCTAAACCCTAATCCCTGACCCCTTAAATACTGAGTCTTACCAGAACCCTCAACGCCTGAGGATCTTCGGTGGTTACGACCCCATGCTGAGCCGCGGGCTTGGGTCGTGAAGTTCGGCGGTTCGACTTAGAGGTTCGGGCGGTAGGTAGTGCTGAGGATCGAATATAGGGGCCTAAATAATTACCACTGCTAGTTTGGGGGTTCCGTATTATACTTATAGTATATTATACACAAAAACTCTGTTTCAATTATTAAGGCCCTATATTATACCTCCCGGAAGAATGCCAGGAGTGGATCTGGGCCCTCGTAATCATAACTCAGTGTATGCGTTTTAGGGCCGAGAACATTCGTAGGAACTAGCTGAGGCCCCACAGAGAACTGTTTCGGGGTTTACGGTTCAGGAGAACATGCGGGAACATCTGGAGGACGTGCAGAAAGTAGGTTCTTGTGGGTTAGGGTTCTGACGGAACCAAGAATACTGATGCCGTATTGGTTTGAGGTCAGGTGTTGTCTGTTTATCTGCGGCTTGCAGCTTTCGGATGATCAGTGATCTGTGGTTCCTCTTCATGACTGGGAGCGCTGAGCACTACAGTCAAAATCCAAAAGCCTAAGCCGCAAAGTTCAGCAAATTGCAGCGGAGAAGGGGCCACTACACTTACCAAACAAGTTCAGCAGCTGATGTTCCTAAAGTTTGACGACCTATACAAGCAGAGCGGACAGCCATGGGGAGGATTCCACGGGACCCATGCAGGTAGATATACTTTAACTTCTTGGAGATCTTTAATCTCTGCTGACTTCTTTCCTCGCAGGGCTTGTGCAGGCTGTCTTTGCAGCTTGAGTAGTATCGGAGAGTACAGTCTGGTTCCTTAGACTGGAGCTGCAAAAAAACCTTGAGGCATGTTGAATCGGCTATGCACGATCCAAGGCTTGAGGGTGCGCTCTCTTTGTAACTGCACATAAGAGATTCTTGATTGAACTTGCCCGGCCTGATTGTCTTCCATCCGAGATGACTTCAAAAACGAGCTTTTCTTCGTCAATTTGGAGGCGCGGGACATGGCTTTCGGATTGTAAATTTCGTTTGCAATAATCACTGATCGCATTCGGACTACCGGCAATGTGAAGAAGGGCAGGAACAGCAACTTCGGAGCGTTCGTCCTCGCGAGACGACAGAGCAAAAGAGTTTCAAGAACAATGCCAACAAACTGCTCAAATTCTCCGCATCGGACCAGAACACCAGCAGCAACAGAAACGACTGCAACCATGACAGCTAGAATGAAGGATGCAGTGGCAGCATCGGCAGCAGCTGCGACCACCAAGTCAACGACAACGACATACGACGAGTAGCTACTGCTCGCCCTACTGCCGCGACGTCATCACCAAAATCGTAAGGCCAAATCGTCGACGGAGGCCTGACAAGAAAACTGCAAGCACAAGAGGCTTTGCACAAAAGAATGTTTGAGTGAAGCAGAAGCAGTAACAGCAGCTGTCACAGGAGTAACAGTCGTCGCGTTGGTCGTAGTAGTAGAAGTAAAAGCAGAGAATCAGTAGTAGTAGCAGTAGTAGTAGTCGTCGTCGTCGTAGTCGTAGTAGCAGTAGCCGTAGCAGTAGCAGTAGCAGTAGCAGTAGCAGTAGCAGTCGCAGTCGCAGTCGCAGTCGCAGTCGCAGTCGCAGTCGCAGTGGCAGTGGCAGTGGCAGCGGCAGTGGCAGTGGGATATCACATTATATCACAGGGATCGGACATGGAAGGAAGCTTCAGTTACGTTTCCGAACTGATTCAAA
>BGNK01001394.1:111541-149209 GCA_003297005.1 Symbiodinium sp. clade A Y106 | reverse complement strand
AGACCGTTTAGTCGACCTATGCAGGCGCCCTTTTTCCTGCTGGGACTTGAGCACCATTGCCGCGTAGTAACAAGGCTAAGGACACATAAAATACATCTGGAGGCAGGGTAAAATCTACAGGAATGCTAGTTATTAGGCCGCGCTGTTCATGCATCAGGTCTAGTAGAGTCTAGCACTAACAATAACAATTAAAGTATCCATCAATGCTTCACGGAACCTCTGGCTGCGAACGCATCCGAAATGCTTCGCTTCCACATTCCACGCAGCCACCTCCCTTCTGACTCTTTGCCCAGTTACTCTTGGCTCCCACTGTCATGGCCTCAGCCGCTTAGTTTGGAATTGAATTGCTCGAGGAGATAATGTCGGATTAACTGCCGGCAGTTGGAGCGGCTCTCAGCTCCCATGTCGGCTCTGGTCATTCAAACAACATGGTGGAGTTGACATACTGCTTCCTCCAACCACAACACAACCTGTTCTGATTTCCAGGTCCCCAAAGACCCCCACTGCGGTTCCGCCGTCGCTTGTGCCGGCGGCGCTCACCTGGCTCCGCGTGGCGACGTCAGATTCCAAGTGCTGTCCCGAACGATTAAAAAAATGGTGAAGTTGGGCTTAGCACGATCGGGCCTTCAGTATTTCAGCCAAAGCTTCCTCTGGGCCAAACACGAAGGTATGCCATTTATGCTCGTATACTCTACATCACCTCCCTGACTCTACTCAGACTCTACTCACCCACCACCCTCGAAATTTGTGTTGCTACTTGTACTGGCGACACGCGCAGAAACTCGGAGGCTCCCCAGCAGAGCTCGCACTTCTCTTCAAGCATGGCTGGGCCACCGTCCCGACGTCGAGCTTCGGCCATGCGCCGAGCGACGTGGGACGTGGCTGAAGCTGTTGCTGACAGCACTTCTCTTGGACTCTTTAACCGAATGCTACAAGTACCTCCAATACGTACTTTCCAGCACTTCTTTGAGGCTTTTCTGTGGCCCAAGAGTAAGAGCACGACGCATGCCCTAAAGCCCTAGGCGGCTTCGGCTGGTTGGGCATTGGGTTCGCGAAGGGAGCCGGGGTCAATCGGTCAATGCTGAGCGTCTTACTTTAAGATACAACTCATTTGCGGGCTGTCTCAACAAGCTTTTTGGGCTTGAAAAAATCCCGCATTCCCCTTTCTATCTGGTTTTGCTGGCTCAGGAGACTAGGGACGAGTGCTTCCACAAAACATGGCTACCACGTAAGCGTTTCATTACCTCAAAGGCGTTAACAGCACGTTTTGTGCAGTGCGGCTGCTCTGGACCTGGGCAGAAAAAGCCGCGAAAACATACATAGATACCGAGCTCATGCATAGCCTGAGTCCTCATTCAGAGCCTGGGGCATGGATAAGTCACATGCATCGATGAGGATGAGCCCAGCACGCTCCATGAGCACCAGCATCCACGGCAGCCCGAATCAACGGCTTGAGATGAGGATGGATCGGCCTGGGCGAAGACTCCAGGCGGTAGACGGCCAAGCTGTCTTCCTATGCTTCAAGTTAAGGACTTGTTGCCGCCGCAACGCCACTAGCCTGCGGATACCGACCCTAAAAGCCCATGAGTGAACAAGTGCTGCCGCAACATCGGCCCATCCACTCCTGCGAGCTAGAGACAGGATGACTGATGGATCAACCTTCCATTCCGTTCCGTGCACCCTTTGCAAGTACTGTCTGGGGCACTTGCGCACGCTGCTCTTGGTGCAGGGCATCCTGTTGCTCGACTTCTTGAGCGGGGCTGAGGACTTTCCGGCTTCTTTGGAGAGCCTGTAACAGCAGCACATTTACCTTGTCAGCTGGACAGCAAGGATCGTTTCGGCTTTCGGACTTCGACACGGATAAAGGAGGAGTCAGCACAGTGTTGATGATCAATGGTATTTCCAACCGCCGGTGATCTTGCGACATTCCGATAACTCTTGACAAGCTGCAGCATATACGTGCAGGGATGTTGGTACCATGTCTTCCACATCAGAGGCCGTTCTGCGCCCGGTGGTCCATGCCTCTGTACCATGTCGAAGCCAATCCATGTTGCCGGTCGCAAAAGCTGCCACCTTAGCTCTGCCCGTGAGGCGCAAGTCCAGGAATGCGCTGAGATTAAGATGTTGGCCAGCACCGCCACGCGCCCGCAGTTGAAGATCGCATCCTTGCAGGGAGCATCAACCGTTTCAGGTCTGGCCAGGAACTCAGGGTTTTCCGACCTGTGGCAACTGAGCGTCGGACCTTCAGGGCGATCTGCTCCTTCAGAAGCAACCGGGCCTCGCTGGTCTCGGTCCTTCAAGCATTCTTGGGAAAGGATGCCAGAACTGCCGTGCCTTCCCCCACAGACAGACAGACAGACAGACAAACAGTGAGACGTCGTCGACGCATGTAGTTGCCCGAGACTGGGCCACCGAGCGCGTGATCTGGGCAGAAAACGACGCACATCAGCCCATGTGGCATTGTCACTCGGTCCGTCCACCTTGCAGATCACTGCAATCTGCCATGCTAGTTGCACTAGTAGTAGTAAGTTATGTCAAGGGCGAAGCAGCAGATCACACCAAATCTTCGGCAATGTGGGCCATCCCAATTCAGTCTGACTAGAGCCTCAAAGGGACTCCTCGTCTGAGGCCAGGGCCAGCGCTTGCCGTTGTGGATCCCAAGCTGAAAGCCTCCATAGATGCAGGGAGCAACCTGGCATCAAGATGAGTGTCCATGCCTGCAGACACTGAGAACACAACTCCGGTCTCTGCGGCGGAAGGAGACTCCGAGGCTGCAGCGTTGTCTGGATGGCCTTCTATGTTGGTCGCCTGAATCGGGCAGCAAGTGGAAGATGAAGCAGAATGTGCGGATCACCATCGCATCATCAAGAACAAAAGAGATTCGCGTCTACTTGGTACCAGGCGATCTGCAAGAGCTCCTCCTCGTTTTTCACCTGCGTGGCTACTGCATCAAAGATTGAAGCAACTCGCAAGGGCCGCAAGGGGAAAGCAAGACTGGCGGCTGTTTTCGAAGCGAAGAGCTTGCAGCTGTGCCTTTGCCCATGGTACAGTCTGCGGACAGCTTCGGACATGCCCAAGCTGGTCCGTTCCAGGCATAAGCACAGGACTTTCTTTGACTCAGACGGCTGGGCGGATGTCCGGGCCACCGGGCCACCCTCTGAAGCCCAGCTTCAAGAGTTCGGATCTCAAGGCTCATCAGAGATCGGCACCGTCTGAATGCTTGAGGCCTGAGAGTCTGAGAGGCCGCAACTAGGCTGCGAGGAGCCATAGTAGCCCAAAACGCTGAAACATCCCAGCGAAGCAAAAGCCAACAGACGTGGTCGCATTGACCTACCACAGCATCCCAGACCTTCAGTCCGACACATTTTCCGTACGGTATGCAAATCAACCTCGCATGCCAAGAGGCGAAAGCAGCGAAGCTAACCACGCCGGCCCCTACAGCCGCTGAAAGCACCTGCGGCACGGGTTGCTTGAAACTGCCATCCTTCGAAACATCCCTGATACGTAATAGTATTTGTAGCCCGTAGCCCTGATGATCATGCTGCTGGTGCTGAACCTACGGCTGAGGATGGATGATGCTGATGATGATGCTGGTGATGATGGCGATGGTGGTGATCATCATCATGATGGTTGTTATGGTGCGGATGATTCGCAGGTGGTCTGTCTGATAGTGTGATGGCTCAGAGACTCCATGCAATTTCATGTGAATTGCGAAGGTGCTAGATTGCAGCTAATTGGCTTGTTGCTCTACATGACACCCAGCAGCAAGGCATCGGTCAAGGGGCGGCAAACGCAAAGGTTCTGATACGGAGAAGTTTGCGAGACGTCTACGCGGTCAGGATCGACATTTGAGGGTTTAGGGGGGCTGTATCGTATGGGAAAAGCTTAAGCGCAAGGTGGACACTGTGACACTGGCATCCGGAGATCATTGGTGTTTGTGAGTCTGGCTTCGATTTCGCACCCAGACTGGCAGCCCGCTTTCTCGAGAATATTTTTAAGGGTCGAAAAAAGGGAGTCAAGCATGGCCGTTCTTATGTTCAGGGGCCGCAATGCCAGGTTGCCCGTGACCTCCCGCCGAGTTCGACACTTCGTAATGGAATTCCATGGTCACACTGCGGCATGAGAAAGACAAGTTCAAAGGCTTGCGACCCTCACCGCTTCTTGGACCGAAGATGTGGAGCTGAAGATACGTGTGGCAATCCAAGCTACGCTTGGCCAGCCGAACTTGGAGTCGAGCAGTGCGCCCACCATCCTCGGTGTGGTTTCTCTCAGATCAAAACTCACTCATTTCTCTCATCACCACCATCGCCGACCATCGCCATGCCACAGCAATGCCAAGGCATGTTGACTCCGGGTTCATCACAACCGCCACCGCCACCAATCCAACACCAGTAGAACAAGCAGTACTTTCGCTTGGAGATTTGCGTCTGCGGCCAAGCTGCATGTTTCCAACAGCCCCTGCGAAGGAGGCGGAGAGAGTGACGCAGCCAGCCTTTGGAAGGTCTCGGTTTACAGCTTCCTGGGGCCTAGCACTGTGAAGCAGTCGAAGGTCTGAAGGACCAAACTGAACACATCACAGGTGTACAAGACAAGAACTCTGGGACCCGGAACACCCAAACCGGAGTTCAAAATTACACGGCACAGGCGATGAGAAGAGACAGCACAGGATCCAGCATGGTCGGGCAACGTACATTCAATGTGAACCGCTCTCTGCGATCTCGGCGTTTGGCATTCGGCTTCAGCAGATGATGTTATGCTGGGGATTTCGAAATATTAGGGAAACCTTTTTGGTGTGATCCTGCTGCAGAGGATGTGTATCATTGTCCGAGCGGCCACCCTCGCGGTGTTTGACATTCCCCCAACATCCACGACGTTGGAGCTATGGCCTTCGGAGATTCATCGTCCGGGCTTTCGACTCAACAACGGAACTGCGTCTTCTCTGGCAGTGCTGCGAACACTGGTCACTAGTCAGAGTCATGGCAGCATCAGCACTATTGACATCAATGTCAGATCGAGCAGGCTACTTCCGGACTCCTCATGTCAAGGCACAATGGTATCCCAGAAAGTATGCTCGGACTGTCGCTTATACCGGAAGCCGGATAAGTGATGCTTGAACTCTTACGCTCTCACTCTTGAACCCGCTCACCAATGCGAGCCGCAATTACTGATGCTACACGCAACAGTACTAGCTTCGTAACTGAATACCCCTAAGATGCTCAAAGACCACCAACCCCAGCAAGGACCGTCCTGTCGAAAGCAAGCTTTCTTCTTGATTTGCGGGTTGCTTGACTAGAGACTCGTTTAGGCTAAGCTTCCTGAACTTGAAAATAAATTTCACGAAAGTAGACTACTACATATGTCCCGAAGCCAGAAAAGTCGGTCGCCTGATCCTTTGGCTGCGACGAGGACCACCGTGAGAACAACCAGAGCGACAGACAGCTCGGTGGGCGAGCGCATGTACAGCCTCTGCAGCTGACACAGCTCTCCGGATTCTCCTTTCACAAAATTTGTACCGCTCGAGTGACACTTTCTAGCGGTTCTCGCGTTCCGTCTCTCACTCTTGCACACAGCAGGCACTCGCGTTTGAGTTTTCGCAGTGTTGGAAGTATTCGTTGTGCGTAAGGCAGTACTTAACTAGCAGTGGTAGGACTGGCAGCAGCAGCGGCAGTCCTTGTCGCGTCGTCACTCGTCACTAGCAGCAGTAGGACGGTAAACAACAAAAGCAGGAGCTCGGCAGCAACAGCACCGGCGGCGGCGGCGCTGGTAGTTATGGCGGTTGCGGGAGGGAAACACTCATACAATCCTAAATAACAGCTGCAGCAGCTGTATGCAGAAACCTGAACCTGCTTCTTCGTGCCAACAGCCCTCAAGCCAAAAGACAGCCTCTTCCCTCAAGGCTCAGGGTCCCTAGCAACACTCGAAGAGCCAGTTTGTGTGACGGTCTTCCCAAGCATCCAATGTGCAGTGTGCAAGGTGTTCAACAGTGCCCTAAACAGGCATTCAAGTCTAGGGCCTAGGGAGACAGAGGGTTGCAGGACAAGCAAAGCGATGACTTCCGCTTTGGGCAACACGCAGGCACCGCATCTCTGTTGAATGAAGTTCCTCGGGAACACTCCAAAACAAAGACAGCACGCCGGGGAGAACGCGGACCAGGGAACCCAGATGCCGGCTTGCACGGGGATCTTGGAAAGAACTTCAAGGTGAACGCAGAGCTGAGTGACCTTCCAGCCTCGTGGCTCGCTCTGTCAACGAGAAAGCTGAACTTCCAGGTGCCAGCCCTTTGAGGCACAGCCAGTTGCCCATAGGCGGGAGAAGCTTGGACTTGGAAATGAGGGCGATGAAACGACGCAGCGTGTTGGAGAATTTCTGTCGATGGCAGGGACTCTCTGCCGTGCTTGTTGGGCAAGGCTTGACGACAGAGCAAGCGATCCATGGTGGCAATTGCGGCGCACTCCGGCACTACGCAATTGTCCCGCTCTGAGTGAAGAGTCCGAGAAAACATGCATCTCAAAGACCCTTCGTCTACCCAGCACCTATGCAAAACGGAACAGAGCTCGCCATTGATATTTGCGCAACTCGGCGTCTGTGACGTCATTGCAGACCAGCAGCACGAGAAGTAGCACTGCAGGCACACCAGACATCAAGGAAGCCACCTCAAGAACCATCACCACTGAAACATGCCAACTGCCTTGCTGCAGATCGCTGTTCTCTCTTCACCTCTTGACAAAACCGGCATGATTGGAGGCCAGCATAGGCGTACACTCGTTCAAACGGGTTACCAGTCAACGAACTGTTGAGGGGCTTTCAAAGCTTGGTCTTGCAGTCTTGCTACTCGCTCACGTGATATTGGCTCCACAAAGTCATGGCACGCAACTACTTGAACTACTGGCTGAACAGAAAAGAACAGGATCAAAACCGGCGCAAACGATCGCATCGCTAGTGCAGCCGCGTCACGGCTTCCATGTAGAGGCGGCATTGGCGCAACCTGGACATGATAGGCTCGGGCGACGCGCAAGAGGCATCATATCGGCGGTCGTGTAAGCTTTGCTCACGAAAGACCGCTGCAACGGTTGGTGTGGATGGGTGTTCAGCTCGTTGGACATGTTGCAAGGCTTCACAACACCAAGACTTCCTCTAGGCCGCCAGGCAATCCTTCATAGCATTGCCCTGTCCTTGACATGCTGAGCCATGCCGTTAGACGGTGGCCAACATCCGGTAAACACTCCACCTCCTTGTCGTGCAAAACCTACTAAATACTGACAAACGCCCTGCAGCTCTAAGCGCCAGGCGTCCAGCGGCCGCTTTTTAAGCCTCAGGCTTGCCGGAAATGCCAGTTCACAGGACCCGCGGGCTGATTGAAATCTTCATGTGCATGGGACACAGACTTTGTTAACGGTATGTGGTGCACTAGCACTAGTTCACCTCAGCTGACATGGAACAGGATCTGAATTGGCTAAACATGTCAGCTCAGTGACACGACTAAACCCAAGTGCACATATCTATCTACCTATCTATATTGATTCCGTATACTATACTACAAAACACAGTGTATAAGATAACATATGATTTCACATATAATGTAAAAAAGAAAAGAGCATATGATGGAACAGAACAGAACGACAATAGTATCATGTAATACAAAACTGTGATGTGCTGTGACATGTCATCGCGTGATATGATCGGACTTGATATGGCATGAGTGTGATACGGTATGGCATGGTATGATACGATATGGTATTATCAGACTCAGAATAGAATGGAAGAGAATAGAACATAGTAGACTAGACTTGGCTGGACTGGACTTAGACCTAAATGTAATCCTAGAGACTTATAGAGTAGAGCAGAGAGAATTGTAGTACTAAACTACTACATTTACCACATTGACAAAAATCTCAAGGAAGCCTTGGAAGTCCGCCCCAGGGCCCCAGGTCCTCACGAAGCCTTCTGGGCACCAGGCATTGCCCGGAGAGCTCCGCCCAGGACAGAGCAGCCTTGCTTGAGATTGCCGGGTACCGCGGTACCGCGCGTTGAAGGGTTGCGGCGCTCACACTCGGACAATCCAGGCGAGGCATGTGGTTCGAGGTCTGCTGGGTTTGAGGTTTAGGGAGGCTTCTTCTACTAAACCCTGAAAGCACTTGAAGTCTGCATTCCACGTGGCGGGTGCTGCGATCCAATAGGCGATCAGTCCCATAGTTCCGGCCTCCCCAGTGGACCTCGGGATCTTTTGACCCTGGCTTTCAGAGCGGCTCAGGGCCGTTTGGAATTTTGAAGGCATTTTCTTTGTTGGCAGCTTGCAAAAGCTTCAGCAGGGAGTCAAGCAGTTTCGCTTATGCGTCTTCTGCCGTTTTTCTGGAGTGCATGTCGGGAAACGAGACCGGCAATTAGTCGAACAGCCCTTCCTTTCCATGAAACCCCTTCAGGTGCTGACATGCCGAAGTTGTCATGGAAGAATGAAGGCATCCATGACAGCCATAAATACCTGGGCTGGCCGGGCTTCCCACCGAATAGCATGAGCAAAACGCTGAACGTTCACACGTTGCGCTGCTTCCCGAATGCGGCTAGAAGCTGCAGCCCCTGGCGCCCCTGGCTCCGAGGCACCAAATGAAAGAAAGGAAGAACTCTGCCACGAGAAGCCCTTGAACCGATGGATGCCTCCGGGCAAGGGCCACAAGGACCGCAAGGGTCGGATGGAGCTCCCGTTCTCGTGCTCTGAGGCTCTGAGGCTCTGAGGCTGAGAGGTTAGGTCCAGGTTTTAGCCGGGGCATGCCGGGCCAGGGCTGCCCTTCTAGGGTTTGCATTGCCAAAGTGCAGGTGCGTGTGTTGCAGTCAGAGTCAAGACCTACACCATGTGATGCGATAACACTCCGCGGGGCATTCCCAAGCTGCAAAATCGAATTCTGCGGTGCCAGACCCTAACATCTGCCGGCTCGCCTCAGCAATTGCGCAAAGGGCAAAGGAGCCGGGCTTGGCGGCTCACGCCCTCAGTCTTGCAATAGATTCGAAGCTTCGCTCTTGGCAGGAGCTTTGCTTTCTGCCTCGTTTGCATTGGCCCGTAACTCAGTGGGGCCAGCTGTGGGGTTCTCGTGGGTTATGGCGGTTTAGGGGTTCCAAACTAGACCTTCGACGCCGCGTGGCGCTTGAGCGTCTCCACGCTGCGGCACTCCGCGTCGCTGATGTATCCTGATCCCAAGGCCCTACGGCATCCCCGAGTCATCGAATCCTCCTCTACAGTAATTATCCTGAACACTTCATAGCATCTCAACTGGACTAACTCGCCGCATCCAGCCGCACAGCCGAAACTGTGGAAATCGGCGGCCCAGCGACGGTGGGCTTTGGGGCTGTCTGCACCATAGAACGCAAAGACCAAGCTCCAAAGCCTCAGCTTCCATCGCGACACACTGCGTTGTTTGGTGCTTTTGCTCAGAGATGATAATGCAAAGGGCGTCCCTTGCCGCCTGACAACTTCGAGCCTCTCTGGTCTGCTCAGCAGCCCTTGGGCACCTGTCTTCTTGCAACAGTGGCCAGTGTGGCAGAGCTGCATGCCCGCCGACCCGAAGACATAGAACATGATGCGCCAGTCCTTGCAACTTGCAGCGGGAGCTCATGGGGCTCGCATATCAGCAGTAGCAAGAACACTCGTCTGGCTAAGCCAGCTAAGCCCTTCAATTTGCCTATGTTCCTGCAGAACATGCCAGGGCTCCCTTGCGACTTACATGCACAACTGCCAGTCTGGGATGAAGTCAGAGCTAGGCCAACGCTCTGACCATGCCATGTCGTCAGGTGACAAAGCTCGACTGCATATCATTGGATGCAACAACAGCCAAACACAGAATCTGACCAATCGAGGCCAGGTAGCCTTCTCCTCAGTTGCTGCAGCTGTCAGGGTCGGGGGGGGGCATGTCACCTAAAGCGCGTTTCCGCGTATAGATCTATAGATCTGTGCGGATTGCACGTGTGCGGGCGAACTCGATTAGCCCCCTGCAGGCTGACCCACTTGCAACCAAAAGGCCGTGATGCGGGAGAAGCTCATTGACATGGCGGCCCCTATGCATTGGCCTGCCTTGGCGTGACGCGCTTCGGGGATGCTTCGGTAAGCCCCTTGCTGTTACACAGCTCACTGTGACTCGAGGGAAAGTCTTTCAGCCTTTGCTGTCGTTCTGCCATTGCAGTGTTCAACGTCGGAAGGCTTGATTCAGCTCGAGAAAGTCCCAGCTCCTACGGTCCTACAAAACTGGAACCATCCTGAAATCTGAACCCTGGGTACCTTCCCCGGCCCGAGATCCCTCTGCCGAGGAGCAACACCAACACTGACAGACCGAGCTTGCTGATGCTTGGGGAACCAGCTGGAAGTTATCTGGAAAAGGCCTCGGAGGTGATGGGAGCAAGCAGTCTTTTTGGGTGATGCCTGGCCCATTTGTTTCGACCCTTGCTGCGACTCTCTGTCTGATTCGCCTCCTTCCATGTCCTCTCCACAGTCCTCTCTGCTTTCGGCCGAAGGGGCATGGCGCGGCGACTGCTTCGCCAGCACCAAGACCCACACGGACAAGAATGAGCAGGGCCTGGGAGCAGAAGGAACCGCTGCTGGGGGAAACTTCCAAACCACAAAGACATGCGGCTTCTTCACGTGGTCCATGCCCTTTCCTAGCCTAGACCCCCCCTCTGTGCAGTTTTCAATGGACTGAGAGAAAGGGGAATCGGAAGCCCGCAGCTCTGTGCGGACCTGGACTGAAGAAACCCAAGCAGAGAGTCGAGAGCTGTCATAGAGCCGAGCTTCCAAAGAGGTGTCTCCACAGATCCTTGGGCCCACGGATACGAGCTCTACGCAAACTGGCCTACATTAAGTGCTGAGAAGTGGCGGGGTAAGAAGGGTACATAGTGACCAGAAGATGCATCCCAAGAGCAACCTCAGCCACAAGTCACAGGAGGCGAGCCTTTCTCCGGCGACCACGTCAGAAACTCGCCAGAACACTTTTCCTGAAAGTCGATTTACATGTCACAGAAATCCAACTTTAGCCACTTTCAAAGCAGCCCGGCAGCGTCCAGTAAGCACCGAAGACGCCGGGAGATGCCAGGTAGCCAACGAAGAGCTCAGCGAGAGGGCTTTCGACTTGCGACTCGCATTACAGAAAGCGCACTACTGACTAATGACTCCTGGGATGTCTGATGCAATGCATGCTGTTGTGCAGACATGACGCACAGTTATCACATCTCCTTGTTCTCTGATTGCGTGCTCAATGCTCCTACCACTCAACCCTCCCTCTGCTGAGCTGCTGCTCCAAAAAACTCGACCCTCAAGAGGGGAACTCTTGGACGACGCTCCCTAGGGCATCATCTTGGTTTAAGGTGTCTGTCTCATTCTGACACCGCGTGCCAGAAGACAGCCAACGAGTACTGCTCTCTCTTTAGCACATCGGGTGGCTGCTTGGAGCCTACCACTTTCTGCCTCACTTGGAAACCAGGACCGCTCTCACACTCGGCATTGCAAAGCTGTCAGTGAAGCGGGGTACGCTAACGCGGCATCAAGGAGTTCGTGCTGACGAGATACCGATGATGGAATAATCCCCACATACACCTTAGGTGGGCTCAGAAAATATCGAGGTCGGCGAAATAATTCAAGAACGTTTTCCCAGCGGTGTCCTGGGCATCAGAGATCACCGATTTAGACTGCTGTTCCAGAGGGCGCATGCCGACTCTTGAAGTTTTTCATGAGCGGCCATCCCCTGAACTTGCAAGCAACATGTCCCACACCATCACCATGTGCCAGAGGCTTCTCATGTTCCATGCTACGGACTAGTCTTGATGTCGCGAGGTCCTTGCCTTCTTACTCTCCTACTGCTGCGCCTGGTTTTGCCATTGCTACAATTAACGATGACAATTCGTACAACCCGTGTGCTGCTGGTGCTGGTTGTGCTGCCACTGCTACTGCCAATGCCACTGCTCCTGCTCTTGCTCCTGCTACCGCTGCTGCTGCTGCTGCTACTACTACTACTACTACTGTTGCTGCTGCTGCTCAATACTACTGCTACTAATTACAACTACTCCTACTTCTACTTCTACTTCTACCACTTCCTCTACCACTACCACTACCACCACTACTACTACTTCTACTTCTACTTCTACTTCTACTACTACTACTACTTCTACTTGTTACTACCACGACTACTACTGTTCTTGTTACTGTTATTTGCTAGTAAGGATGCCGGGTCGCTGCGCTTTGGATGAAGCCTTGCCTCGAAATTGCAAGGGCGACATGTACAGAGCTTTGCAGGGTTTCGATTCTCACAACTCGCGGCTGGGCACAGCCAGTGAGGGGTTGAGAACGTTTGAGGGCGACGAACTGACAGTGCTGGGGCTTGGGCTTCACGGCTTATCGGGCGCGTTGAGAACCAAATGGCGGATCCCCACACACAGACACACAAATCGTGTGCATCATATGTCATATGTCATAGCACCCTTGGCGCGCTTGATCCGACCCAACTCGAGCATACACACACCGACATGGCATAAGGTAATTAATGGCGTTCGTTTTTCCTTACCGCCCAAAGCCAAAAAAACAAAAGCATACAATCAGAGACTGAGCCACATCGATTTGGAATATGACCTCTCCTCGGCAAGCTCCAAGATGGCAACCTTTTTCGGGACTCGGCCAAAGCATCAAGGTTAAATTGAGATGCTGAGTTCTCTGATTCTATGTTTCTTGTTTGGCCATCTTATCTCTCATTCTCCTTCTCCTTCACTACTTTGAGTCTATACTATACTTCTTTCGAATCCGCCTTTCTCATACCTACTCTGCCTGAAGCTTCTCTGGGCTCTTGGCCAACATCGTTTCAGACGCGGGACTGGGATTTTGGAGCTTTGTCTCTTTCTGCCGTAACACGCGACAAGGGTCCCGTGAAGTTTGCTGGGATCGATTGAATCAATAGTTGCCCGGTGCATCAGCACATAAGGGCTGAAGCGCGCATCCCGATCCACAGTTCTGATTACGCTCGTGCTTCGGGAATGATCATTGTGGACAGCTATGCCTGTGCTCGTGTGCTCGCATGTATGTCCTTTGGCTCACACATTTCAAAGGCGACTCCTCCATGTGACACCCGGAACGCTCTGAGGGCCCGAGCCGAGATGTTGTATCTGTCCGCGTAATTCAGCCTGAGGCTCTCACAGAGCAAAACACTCCGCTGTGTGTTTTGAAAGGGGTTTGACTCGGGCTCGAAGCCAGTAAGGGCAAGCAGCAGATACATTGACAGCATCATGACGGTCATAAACCTCAGCTGGCAAAATCAACCGTCGACAACTTCCCGGCTGTAGGAAGAGGATACTGGTTGGCACAGGCAGCCAGCTAGGTCATCGTGTAAATTCATCTCCAGGCCTAATTAGCCCGACATGTCATCTTGCGCCTCCACTACTTCAGTGTGGGATAGCTTGGCACGACAAACCTCAGCCCCGTAGAGAAGTGCGCACGGGCAAGGTCCCAGTCGCATGCGCCATGTTTGCGGTGCTCTGTCGTCTGTTGCAATGTCGGAAACCACCTGGCAAAGGGAACCAGCAACCACACACGTGCAACAGCAGCAACAACAGTGCAGTCCGATTGATCACCCGTCTAACATCAGGCTGGCCATCAGGGATCTGACCTATAACTCTCTCAAACATGAATAGCGCGGCAGGAGCATCAGACCGGCCAATCAGGTAGTTCAGCACTATCATGACGATGAGCAGTGCTGCGCCTGAAAGCTCCGAACAAGAATATGATATGCTACCGGACTCATTGGCGGAAAAAGCACGGATCGGAGCTCGTGGACTTGATGCTGGTCAATGCACTCACTCTCAGCTACCATGATAAGGAAAGCTTGTGGTTTACTCTACATCCCTGTTGCGCTGTCTTAGGATTGGTTCCTGGACAAGAATCCAGTATCAGGCATCCTCGAATGACAGACCGGGCTCGTATGGTTGCGGCAATGTAAGCCCTTGTAAACACCCAGTATGCTCATGTGAAGCCATATCAACTTATGGAATCCTATGGTACTATGAAATCCCGCCAAAAACCCTGGCAAAACCCTGTAAAGCCCACAAAACCCTGCTTAAGCCCCGTAGCAACCTTACAAAACCCTTTGCTGACGCCGGGCCTATGCCGACCATGGTACCTGTGGAGACTTCCTTGATGGCCGCGGCCTCCTGATCGCAAAAGGCAGCCAAAAAGCAGCCCTCTGGTAAAGGCGTTATAGATAGATAGACAGGTAGATAGAATATAGAAAGAAAGAGAGAGATAGTCTGTGTGTGTATATATATATACATACGACACACACCCAAATATATATATATATAGATATAGTCATATAGTTAATATACAGGGGCCTTAATTGGGGTAGAGTACACTATGGTTTCAGAGGAAGATGTGTAATTCTCCGACCCATAAGACTTCCAGTAGCTTAACGAAGTAAAGTGCTTCAGAAACCCCTGGTTCCCCTCAGAGCTCTGAATATGGGTCTCATTACGCCGAGGATTCAGAGACTGGCACCAACCATAGCACTTCCTTCGGACTTTCATTGCACCCCAGGCAGGGACCGTAACGTGTAGGGCTCTGAAACAAACACGACCCGTCGGGAACCGTCGTGGAAGCAATTGTGCTTCTAAGGATGCCCCCCCACAAAACAGGTATCCCTGACTGTAAGAACCGCCAGGCCAAACAAGCTCGTTTCGCCATCGCCCGGCTCAGTTTGAGGTTTGAGCCAAATCTGAAGCAATTGGGGGCCTGGAGCTTTTGAGAAGCCTGTGGCTCTTGTTATCTGAGGATGCTCGAAGCATCGAAGGGGTTAGGGCTTCCAGTTCGACATGGGCAGCATCGAGCTTTCGGCGGTCTTGCCCAGCGACCTGCCTCTCGAATGGAATCTCGCGGCGCTGCATACTTCAGAACGTCGGGTGGCCTGACCAGCGTAGCAGTGAGGGTCTCGTTTTATCTGGGTACTTGGCTACTTGAATCTTCGAAGACTTTGATGAAGCAGTCTTTGGAAACAAATGACTGAGGTCAGCTTTGTGCCTCCTACATTAATATACTTCTCGGTCATTCGAGGTCTGGGTTTCAACGTACTGCTTGGCCGATCTCTGCTTGTGCAAGACCTTCAGAAAAGGAAGGCAACCATATGCGAGCTGAGATTCGACATGCGTGGCCTCAGAACCTACGGGGTAGTGAGTAGCATGATCCCAGAAATTGGCCTCAACATCCGAATGAAGATACCTACCCCCCTGAACGATCCATCTCGCTTGAAACTGTTCCTGTCCCCAGCTTGATGCCGGAAACTGATGTCTGACGTCCCGTCAAAGGTCTTCACGCCTGATGGGGTCGGTCGTCTGGTTCGCCAATCGCACTGAGACCAGCCTGTGCAGAGACGCTCTTGGGCCAAAGCTCGCTTCCCATAGAGCTGTTGCAAACAGGAGCACCCAGGTGCTCGCGCACAACAAATGACCGGCTTGAGCAACAGGTTAAGAAGGCTTCTGGCACCTTCTTGATTGTCATGGCTGCTTTGCTGCGTGCTTTTGCTGACGTGGTGCACTCGCGATAGTGTTGAATTGCCCAGTAGCCGTTACAAAGAGTGCGGGCAATGTTGTTTTCTTGGTGGACGGGGGATAGGAGAGTCGCGTGGTTCACCTCGCGGCCACTGTTGAGCATCCTGGACTGAACTTGTGGCTGGACAAGCTGTGACAGTCTGTGAGATCATGGGAGTGCGCACTGGGCACTTCGCCGTACCCTACGAAAGTGACGAAAGCCTGCAACATGAACCAAGCCAACACCGCACAGCTTCCCGGAATGCCTCTCGGTTTGAAGGAAGCAGCTATCCAAATCAGCGTCCGGATCGAGCTGCCCACCTTACAGCACGAAGACTGCATGCAGGCCTACAATGTATCTGGGTTAGATGTCTACATATTTCATCAACGAGATCCCGCATCTCACTAGCGCTCTTTCAGCCACTCGACATTCCGTGAGCTTCATCGCAAGCAGTGGCCGTGCCCAGCGCTATGCAAGCCAACGTACTGATGGCGACATGGCGGTGCAAACAACAAACAAGAAGTTGCAAATTGCCAATGTCACTTAGAAAGCTCGAATGCCAACTGTGCAAACGAAAACCTGACTGGGGACACGGAAGCACCGCCACCCACTGGGAACACAGTCAAGGAAAAACAAGTGTCTCTCAAAGGCCAGGATGTGATGCTGCAAACGGTGATTTCTTCAAGAACACAGTCGCAGTTCATATCCCAGCCTGCCAGAGTCGCGGGAAGTGCCAGCAGGCAGACTGCCCGAAGCGGCCGGAGGTGCGTCATTGGGCTCGGCGCTTCATGCAGCAAGTATTTGCTCTGCGGGGCTGGCAACGCTCCGTCCAGAGCTCTACCCGGATTCTTCGGAAAAGCAAAGAGCAAAGAGCAGCTTTGTTTTCGAGCTGGCTTAAGACTCGAGACCTATATTCGTTGCATCTCAGGAGATCTTGTGCAAAGGCGCACTTTGAGTACATAGAGCATGCAGGTCAGACCGGCACGATGGAGTCATGAACTTCAGAATGGAACCTATCCTAGTCTTGGACACATGGAGAAACCCGGTTCGGTCGAAGGTTCCGGACTTGAGCCGGGCAACCTCTCCGACAAGAGCAGTGAACTTGCGGTGGCTTTGCCATGGCAAAGCCTAAAGCAGCCTTCAAACCCAGGCTCGGATCCTGCATGAACTTGGGAGCTCCTGCGTTTTTTCAACTAATTGATATGATAACAAACAAAGAAGAACATTTCAAAACCGTAATACTAGGGAAGCTTCGAGACAACGAAGAGCCAACTTGGCTGTGATGTGCATGCCACTTCCCTCACAGTATGACAACCAGAAAAGCAGCGAGGATACAACAAATCGAAACATGCTCTTTGCACGTCCAACAGTACTACACAAGGGACAGTACGAATCAAGAAAACAGGCAAACAAATGCCACTGCGGGCCACTGCTACTGCTTCTGCATCTGAACTGCCTCTACTGTTACGGCTACGGCTGCGACTTTTGCTGATGCTACTGCTATAACTACAACTACTACCACTACTACTACTACTACTCCTGCTGCTGCTGCCAGCAGTACCAGTACCAGTGCCACTGCCACTGCCACTACGACGACTATGACGACTACGATTACGACGACGACTACACTACCATGACCACCGCCACTAGCATTTCCGCCAGTATTAGCAATTGGTACTAGCACTGGCCGTATTGGTATTGCTAGCACTATAACTATCATTTCTAGTATTGCCACCGCCACTGAAGCCCCCGAAGAAGTGCGTGCTGCAAGGGTTTCAGGTGCGTGCCTGGAGGTTAAAGCCTGCAAGGGCCAACCCAGCCAGGATCCCGGACACAATGGCCTCAGTGCCAACAGAGCAGAGCATGAAAAGAGGCTTCAACTGCAGCTTAGGGCCTTCGGGCTCTTTTCTCCTTTCGGACTGTGGCACTCCACGCACACCCTCAATTTCAGCTTTGGAGAGCTCAAGTATTTCGAAGGCCGGCGACTTGACGTCCCGTGCAAGAGTTCATCCCCACACCTAGCAAGGACAGCTATACATGCTTGGCGCAGCACCTAGTCAGACCTAGTCGCTGAGTGGCGATGGCCAAGCACAGCTTCGTTAAGAGTCGCTATGCGAGATCGCCACACTACTGAAGACAACCTCTTACAGCAACCATCCCTGCAGACCACAGCAGCCCAGCTTGCGCCCTCTTTCCATCAATTTCCTCGCGACCCGCAGTTTGGCAGCGCAGCTGGGCCTGGGTGCAGGCAGCATCAGGAACCCCGAGTCAAGCGAGCTGAGCTGATCCGATGCCGTGCTTTTCCGACGCTAGAAGCAGCTCTAAATGCATCTCGGGGCACGCCATGAACAACCAGGTGGATGATGCCTTGACCTCTGATTGCCGGAAGGGGCTCCAAAAGATGCGCGGAGTCGCAGGCTGCCGCATTGCTGCCAGAGTGGCTGCAAAGGATTTCGTTTTTCCAATAGCTGCTGGGCGGTACCCCAGCGGCCGGTAGACTTCCTCGAAGGCCTTCGAAGGACGCTGCAACTCACCGACACAATTCGCAAACGACCCTGTGATTTCTTGACTCTGTGCAGTGACCTCGCCGAAGTCACGCCGTGCCACAAGCTCCAGTGGTTCTGGTGCAGTCAATGCTGCCACGGTCGCGTGCCTGGGATTCCACCCATCGAAGGGCCAATGCATCAGACAGGGGGCGTGTGCTAGCTAACTTGTCCCGCAAGCAACTGTCAGATGTGCTAATGGCTTGCCAACGTCTTCTGACAATTGTGCAAAAACACGATGCCCCAGATTGATTGATTCAAAATGACGGCGCCGGCCAGATCTCTGCACTTCAAGATTTTCACGGCTCGGTCCACGCTGACTTGTCCCAGTCGACTTCCGGTGAAACGAACTCCTGCGATCCCCAGGCCACGACCGACCCATCACAGATTGCCATGAAGCCATGGCTACAGGCGAGTAGGTGCTGAACCTGAGAGCATTTCGTGCCGTTGCCACTATCGCAATTCCTGTAGAGGTCCCAATGACCCCATGTCACCACGGAGCCATCGCCTCGCAGGGCAGCAAAGCCATGGTGCGCAGCCTGGACCTCGACGACGTCCTGGAGCTGTTCCAAAACATCACTGCTGTCACCACCGTAGTCAGGGTCTCCCCAGGTTACGACCGACCCATCCAGGCACAAAGCGGCAAAAGCACGGCAGGAGCTCTGCAGCTCCTGGACGTCTTGCAAAGCCTGTTCTACTGAGCTGCAGTCGCCACCACGCTCGGGATCACCCCAAGCTACCACAGAGCCATCATGCAAAATAGCCGCACATGCATAGGGCCCGGCCTTCAAACACTGGACATCTCCCAGCCCTTCCATAACCTCGCCGCCGTAGTCGGGATCTCCCCAAGCGACAATGCCCTGCTTCGACGTCAATGCTGCAAAAGCAAAGCCCGTGGCCTCCACCTGCTCTACACTCGCCAGCCTGTCTCGCACATGCTTGCTGTTACCACCACGATCTGCATCACCCCAGGTCACCACAGACCCGCAATTTCGCACTGCTGCGAAAGCATACAAAGTAGCCAAAATCTGATGCACACCGACCAGTTCATCTTCAGCAAGCTTGCTGCTGCGCACGACTTCAACGTCCCCCCAGCAAACAACAGAGCCTGAGCCCAGCAATGCAGCGAAAGCGCTCATGGATGGAACAATCTGGCACACATCCTGCAACCTGGACCGCACACGATCGCTGTCGCCGCCATAGTTCCGATGCCCCCAAGTCACGACCGAGCCATCCTCACGCAAAGCCGCGAAAGCACACAGTGTGGCCTGGATTTGGACCACATCCTGCAGCTGATGCTTGATGTGGCTGCTGTCTCCGCCGCATTGAACATCACCCCAGGTGAATACAGAGCCGTTCGCTCGCAAGAAAGCAAAAGCACGACCCCCGGCACTCGCCAACTGCAGCCGCCTTGCGCAGGCCGTCAAAGCTTCCCCATTCTGGATGCCCAAAGCCTTGAGGCTCAAGGCTGCCGGGAGCTCCCCGGAGGCACCGATCAGCGCACGGAGTCCAATCCCCAGCTCTCGCCCAGCACGCGTCTTCAGCTCGGACACGGTGGACTCGAGGCCCACTTCCAGGCAGATACCCCTGCCGCTGAGGAGGCTGATGGTCACAAGGATCGTCGACATTCTCTCATGTCAAACTGCCGAAGCCCAACAAGGCTCACAGGGCTATCAAGTCGACTCCACGACACCTCCGACTTAAAGACTGCACAAAGGAAGCTGCCAGCACCCCGGGGTTTCAGAACCTTCAAAAAGCCAATGCCTGCCAAGGCACTGGTCCGTCAAACGCAAATGTACCTCACCACCTGGAGAATGGATCAGTGGATCACTGGCATGCTTCAAGGCTCTAAGAGGTGCAGCATAGAGCGGCAAAGTCAAGCAGGTACGGTAAACTGGAACATGTAGTATCGATCAGCACTTAAACTGTAAATCGCTGACCAAATTCATGAGCATCACCATCGCTGCTTGTTGACTGTCCCCCCGCCCACTAGCCTGGCTTCAGAAGGGTGGATGCCCCGCTGAAGAAGTCACCCAGGACCGTCGAAAGATCCTGCAGAATCCATTCTCAGCTTTCAAAATTGGGCACAGCCTGGCAAGGTCTCTGGTACACGAGCGAAACAGGCACACTAGTGCATGAAGCTAGTCGCACCTTTGTTTTGCTGGCGCTTCACGCGTGCAATGTCACATAGATTTCGCGATTGACGCGGCAGGCCAGTTCTCCGTAGCTCGAGGCTGGATCGTCGACGGATCTCCAAGGAGTACTTTGAGCCACTGGATCACCTCCTTTTCATGCTCTAGGTAACCTTCTCGTTTTAAGAGACGTACCAATCGTGCAGCCCGTTTCTATTTCTGCATGTTCTGGGGATGCCGGATGCAGTAGTCCAAGCAGGCCACGGGCATGGACAGGGACTTGTGCAGCCAAGTGTACTCCTTGGGTCTTGCCATCAAGGTATTCAATATGCAGCACAAGCCTTCACTGATCATTCGCCGCACTGATGGCTCTGCAGCGAGCCCATGGGCTCGCTGCAGAGCCATCAGGTATACACCTTGAGAATATGCGCCGCGGCAATATGCACCTCAGGCCTGAGGCCCAAACACTGTTGCATCAAGCTGTGCTTGAGTGCCGGGACCACTTGCTGAACATCATCTTCAGAGAGATGACATCGGAACCCTGCGCAGCTTCAGCTGCACATGCCTGCCACTACTGCCAGTGACGAAGCTACGAACTCATCGTGTGATCGGCTGCACTCGTTCAGAAAGAATTCGCTTGGCGGAGCCGTGGCCGTATCGAACTCCGAAGCCTGCCTTTGCTGTGAGCAGGCGCTAGCATCGCCGCAGGCGGACTCGGTGCTCTCATGGCTGTAGTTGTTTTCGCTGCTGCCGATCCTGAGGCGACACCGATGCCTGGCCATGCTGGATGGCAGGCTTTCACAGTCGCGGTCATCGCTGTCATCACCCTCCCAAGAGGAGCCGGAAGCGCAAGCGCTCTCCCAGCTGTCTTGCTCTGTAGCGCTCGCCGCCGCCACTTGCAGCAGTGGACTTGGGAATCTGCGTAGATGTGCGGGTAGCTTTTCACTGTGGTCGAAGGCATTGCTCGGGCCGTAGCGAGGCAAAGGCTCGAGCTAGGCCTATCCAGCTCTTACGAGAGTTGCTCGGCAAGCTCGCGGACCAAAACCACTTGGACACTCTGTGCGAACTGCGTCCTCGTTTCCAGCTTTTGCCGGACCCTGAATCCATTGCAAGATGTTGCCGACAGTTTCAACCGGACCTGTTAGGATTTGTCAGCTTGGCAGGTTACAGAAATGCAATTGCTGCAATCGGCAGTCCTTTTCCTTGCTCAATGAGCTATGCGTGAATGTGTGCTGTATGAGTCAGCTTGAGCTACAATTGTCCCTAGCTGCCCGTGGGAGGATATCCGTTTGAAATGTGGCTGGGGGTGCGGGGTCGTGCCGCCTCTTGATGAGTTTCCGCTGCACTGAGACTCAGCTGGCGATGGATGTTTGATTCTTTCGGGGCCCCGTGAGAAGCTGACGCGGCTGGCCGCTAGCCGCGCCCTGGCACTGATCAGATCAAGTCAGCGATGAGTCATCAAGTAAAGTGGGCTGCTCCCAGCTTCGGTCTGCAGGACGCATCCAAATTTGCAAGGAGCCGCCTGGTAGATGCGCCGCATCTCTGCAGCGTGGCTTTGGGCCATGGGCCCGGCCAGGGCGCCCGCGGCAGCTCGGGATTTCGGCGCCAAGGGGAAGTTGAAAACGACCTCAGCCGTGAGGGTGTCTTGAGCGGAGGCAGCTGGGCCAGAAATGTTCTCGGTACAGCTGAAATAGCAACCCAGCCACACAATCGAAGGATGCCGCACGGAAGCGATAACCTGGTCGTTGGAAGAAGGCATCCTATCAAGCTCAGGGGCTGCGCCGCGCCTTGACCGAGTGTGGGGTTGCTGAACTACAGAAGTTTGCAGGAGCTCAGCTGCAGTTGTAGCGGTGACTTCCCTGCGAACTTCAATTCCTCGGGCCATGCCTATGACTTAGCAACCTTTGGCTGCCGGGTCCCTCCATAGAGCTGTGTACTCCATTCTTTTCGGGCCTGCCTCGTGGTCACTCTCTTTGTTTGCAGACCCCAGGCCCTACACCCCAACCTGTCGCTGCGTCTGGCACGACCTCCCTAAGTGGACCTTGATCAGGCGATCAAACTCCGTGTGCATTGGCCAACACAATGGCTTGTTGCCAGGTTCTGTGGTCGAAATCTCTGCACTACTTCCTAGAGCCATGCTTTTTCACGAGAATTCTGCCCAAGGACGGAGGTCGGCAGCCGCAACAGAATGGTAAACCTGAGCAGTGCCGCGTGCCATGGGTCGCGTAAAGGAAAATGGCTTGCCGTTGCATGCATGCGACGAGCATGCTTCACCCCCAAGCCACAAATGCAAGACGCCGACAGCGACAAAGACCAGGATCTGAAAACACCCGAAACCCGATATAAACTGTAGAAGTATAGGTCCCTAGACCCTATAATAAGCTCAACCCTGAAGCTTAAACCAAAGCCTGGGCCGCATCTCAATCAGCCTGGAAGCTCCTCCGCATCGCGACTCCAGAAAGCCTCGGCAAGTCGTCCAGTCGTCCGTTGCAGCTACTTGGAGGTTCAAGTGGGGTTATAAGTCCCCTAATATGGGTTATAATTACAGTTACCCTACTTATAACCCCACTTATAAACCTCCAAGTAACCACCAGGTTCGAAGGGATGTCGCAAAGCCGCCAAGTTTGTACAATGATGGGGCTCTGAGGGATACTGCTGCAGGGGAAGATGGTCTGCTTGGACTGATAGATGCAGGCAGGACGACTGTTGGCCTTAAGCTGGTGATTTGATGCCCCTACCTCAGCGCACATGAAAACAACCTGTGTATACCTGTGTCAGGTTGCTGATGAGCCACGCAGCCTTCTGGCGGCAGCTGGACCAAACCTGTTCACAGCGCGCTGCTTGAACCCCGTAGATACGTCCCCCAAAAAAGGAAATTGGAAGACGGCGGCTGCTGATCTCCTCTCTAGATCTTAGTCTTATGGCCCAGAAAGAATGAAAGAAAGTTCGCGGACTTCAGACCGCTCTTCAACACGTAGCACTCTCTTTCCCTGGTGTTTCACAGATCTGAACGCGGGCCTCTCAAGAACCTCGGATTCGGACTCGAAGGATGTTGCCGTGATCCCGCTGCAATCATCAAAGCATTTGCAAACCTCATCGCTCGGCGGCAGTAGGATGATCTGCTTTGTGCTTGCAGGCACTCGTAGGGTTTAAAGTGAGAACTCTCGAGCCAAAGCTACCCCATGCCGCCTTTATTTCGAGGCTTCGCCCCCGACCGAATGCATTGGAGATGAACAGTGCTGCTCAATTAGCACCAACCTCCTCCAACTAGTTTGGCTACACCACCCAGCCCGTTGCTAGTTCTGCCAACCAGAACGCGACAATCCAATTCATTGGCATCATTAGTCATTAGCAGGCAGTTCTCGGCATCCAAAGCCTCTTGCATTCCTCAAGGAACCTGGTGGCACTGCACTTGTCCACGCAGCTTCAAGCTTTAAGGAGAGTGCTGAGACGAGCATCTGACTACTAGGGCCCCCTTGGTATCCTATCAAACTCAAGACCCACATTTCCAGGGCTTCTAGAAATCAGGGATCCAAAAGTAGTGCTGGAAAGCTGCGGCAGATGCGAAGCTGAAGTTTGCCTCTCCAAGGAAGAGGATCTGCGAGTCCTGCTGGTACCTGGATAAGGGACTCAATACACTAGAATAGGCTATTCTATATTATATTGTATTATATTTTATATTCAGGGACCTTCCTTTTCGCCGGTGGTAAGGACAAATTGAGTGCAAAAGTCTCCGACAGGAGCAGTCTCGAAATGGACGGAACGCCAATCACGAGTACTGGTTACATCGGCTTACTAGCTGCCACGTGCCGTACGTCAACAGAAGGTAACCCTACAACCCTAACACCCTGAACCCGCCAGAACAGCCTAAAATCTTCCTCTGCGGCCAGCAGACGCCACCTCGGCTTTCAGGCAGCCGCGTTCCAGCAAAGATCCAACGAAGGGCTCCTCACCCGTCAACAGGGGACTCAACCGAAGTCCCACCCGTCAACGCTGGACCCAGGCAATTTCGCCTCTGCTTCAAGAAACCCCCGTCCTTAAACTACCCATAAAGTCAAACCTCACTAAATCAAGGCAGGTTAGGGGTTGGCTTGCTCCCAGCACGTAGGCACAACAGCCTCTAATCTCCCAAAGTCTTCGCGGCAGCCTATCAGGATTTTGATGCTTCAGGTCTTGTAATCTTTGGAATGGTTGGATGGAGCGTGTCCTTCTCCCCACTGGCAGGTGAAGCAAAACTTAAGGGGACGCCAGAATCTGCAATCGGGGCTGAAATAAGCTGACGGCTGGCAACTGCTGACCCAGCTTCTTCGCACCTTCCACTATCGATGGACGCCGATCTGAAAGAATGTGTAGCATGCCCAACGAGATGCTGGTCCTTGGGAATCCTCGGGGCGAGCAAACGCCGCATTCGGCAACATGGCACGAAACCGGAACTCTTTTCGACCCGCCTGCGCGAGATGCTACCGGTATCAGTAGGACGGCTTCGCGACAAACATATTTCAGAGACATGTTTTGTGGTCGGAAAACTGGAACTTCTTCGTTGCCCTCCCTTCAGCTCTAGGCCTGCCACAGTGTTGTGCTCACACACCGGCATGCTGTCGCCAGATGGCTCGCGGGATAGTGGGACGTTCTGGATGTGCTAGGGCATGCTAGGGGAACGGGCCGTTTCACTGCAACACATGACCTGGGCTCAAAGATCCTCGGCCTAGAGTTGGCGTCCCTGTGGGTGCCTGGCCGCAGAGGAGGAGCCCATCCCTTTGGCAAAAGGGATGCGATTCCTCGGACTCTCCCGAATATCGAACTTGAAACGCAGCATCGTCAGGGAGGATACATGGACCATGTTGCAACGTTCGCACGGGGGGCTTTGCAGGTCGAAAACATGATGCGGCTGGGCACAACTGAAACGCGCATGTGAGGCATCGAAGCACTGAGGTCACATGATCACATGAGCAAATCTTCAGCTCGCATGAGCAATGGCGTCGCATGCCATGTCATGCCAGGGTGCAGCGTGTAATACCGAAGCGTGGGCACCTTGGAAGTCATGGTGTGGGCTTCGACACGGGTTGCAAAGCCTCTTGCCCATGTTTTGGCTGGGAGCTGTTCATGTTGGCATGGCACACCGTACAGGACCAAACCATCCATCGCCCAAGCGACAGAGCAGCAAAGCAAAATGCGTCCCCGAACCCTTCCTGATCTGCGGCGGGCCTCTTGGTCGATGAACTTATAGGCCGCTTCCACGCCCTTCACCACCTTGATCTGAACGATCGACGCACCATTTGCAGCTGGGGCATTGGCCCGCTCTTCAACAAGTGGATTCTTCGCACGCCGGCGTGTGTAGGTGATGCACATTCCCGAAACAACCATGATTGAAACCCTGTGCCATTGGCTAGTACACCGCGCGGACGGGTCAGTTCGTGGCAACTGGGATGAGCAAGTACGGTACTAACAGGAAGACCAGCTCTGACTTTCCTTCACGTCCCCTGCTGGTCCCTTAAGGTGGCACGCCTGTATCCGTGTCGACCAACACTCGACCTCAAAACTCTACACAAAGCCCACCAGCCAAGCTTGCGGCTAGGTTGGATTTGTCGCGGGGCAACAGGTGCGCACCTGCACCACTGCAAACTTGTTTTCTGACTGCCCCAGCCGCAAAGTCCGGCTCAACAGCATGGTAAAGTTTATCTGATAATTACGGCTGTTTGGGCGGTCGGACCTGCATCGACATGATCCTTCTACAGTTCGCGCAGCGTTTTGGCTACTGCTCTTGCCACGGTCCCTGTTATCACAGGCTGTACTGCTCAACATGATAGCCTTATCCTTGCTGCCAGTGCTTTAATGCACGATGGGACCGCCACGACAACCACAATCATAGTTACTAGTGCAGCGCATATCACCTGGATGAGAAGCCCGGATAACCCCTCGTAGTCGGAACTGGCCTTCGCCCTCTATCCTTGGCTTCCGCAGCGCACGGGAAATCAAAGCTCTCGAGGTTTTGGGCACAAAACGCTAGAGATTCAGAAAACAGCTTCAACAAGAGGGGAACGGGAACTCAAGAGACAGACAGGGCGAAAGCACAAAGGTGCAATGCTCGAGCAGAAGGGCACTGTTAGGGCGCTAACTAGGGCCTCCAGGCCGACTGCCGACCTAGAGCCTTACTGTAGATGATTGCCAAGACTGTGATTACTTCTGCTCTGATTATTGAAAAGGGCTCTTTCCTTCTTAGAACTGGCACAGCCTAGCTTTGCATTCGAAGTTTACGGAAGCAGCAACGATGGCTTAGAGCTTGAGTGAAATGTTCCGCAGAGGTTGTCGAGCTCAGAGACGCAGGTGTCAGAAGAAGTCCAGACATCTTGGGCAAGATTTGTAGAACCTGCTTTCCTCAAGCCTGATGCCTAGAAAAGCAAAGAGGAACCAACCAAAAGTCCGTGCAACAGTCTGAACCCAACCCTTTAAGTCAAGTTTGGCGAGTAGCTCCATAGCGAAGTGTGGGGCACGCTCGACCGTCAGCTGGCACAAGGGGAACGCTGTTGGGAAATACTGGCTGCAGATCGACTCTTCAGGAAGCTGCGAGACTCACCGGCAAGCCATCAACTTCATTGCCAAAAGCTCTGCCAAATCGCTTATGCCCTCCCTGTGCCTCTAGACGCGCACGATGGATGGTCATGACGGCAACGATAGGGGAACAGAGCACGCGGCGGTCCAACTCCCAACACAACTTCGGGCCTCGTTCCAAACATCTAGCGCCTCGGGGTTCCGCGGAACACCAGCTACAACAACGCTCGTTGTGGGTCGACAGAAATCTCTTAACCGCTTCCCGGAGTCATCGAAATCTGCCACATGCCTTAGTCCGGTGCCATGCCAGCGCAGTCGAAGCCCGGTCCCATGTTCCTGGTGGTTCCGGCATTTTGCGGCTGAGGGAGCCAAAATGGAAGCTTTCATGCTCGAGCTGCTCCCGATTTGAAGAGAGGCCCGAAGATTCAACGCTCGGCCAAGGCACGCGGTGGTCGCAGGCACCCGGACGGTGACTCGCCTCAGACCGACAGCACTCGTCAGCAGCTCAGCAGCCCTGAGCTCCACCCTCTGACCGCTTGCGGCATTCCACGGAGAACACGGAGCAGCCAGTCAAGTCCAGTGATCGCAAACACTTACGAAAATGCTTTGTTGGAGTAGAGGGCGACCGTGACACTCGCATTGCCTCTGGCATGCAGTTGATGTGGCGCCCCATCCGAACAGTAAATCAGCTCAGCCTCCCGAAGCGCCACAATCACCTAAACCCACGAACCCTAAACCCTGCAGGTTGAGCTCTGGAGAGATGCAGCTGTGGCTGCGGCTTTCGACTCTTCGTGACCACGCCATCGAACATCTTCTTCAGATCTGCCCTTGCCAGCCTGTAAGGTTCGAGGAAAATCACTCGGTTTGAAATTTTACGCTCCCGCTTTTGAGGTTTTAGGGGTTTCGGAGCTTACACTCGGACATGCCAGGCGGGGCCATGGGACTCAGCCGGCGTTCAATATCACCCGGCAAGTCAGAGGCAAACGGACCCCTTCTGAACCCTGCACCCTTGAAAACCTCCTCCAATGCTAACAGGTGTGGCTGAGCTGGCGGCTCGCTGAGACTGTGCTTTTCAGCGAACTTTTGCACCTTCACGGAGATGTGCTGAAAGTTGTGTTTTCCCAACGCTTCACCATGTTTTCCAAGGTGCCAAGCAAACCGTGCCATGCATGATTGCTCGCAAAAGAAAAGACGTTGTAGCACGAGATCCAGAATGTCCCCTGACTTCTCTATAGAAAGGAGTCCGGAAACACCTCCATGGTAAAGGCTTCGTGGCTGCGTTAAGTTCAGTCTTGAATAGGTTGAACAGATTCCGCACAAACGCGCGCAGCTGCCCCAATTTCCGAAACACTACGCAACATAAATGGAAAGCCGGTGTCAGTCAAGGCCTCGCTGTGCCCCCACATGGCCTCGACAGGCGACAGGACAGGTCCAGCAAGCTTTCAGTTTCGACTCTCGCAGGGTTTAGGGTTCCAGGGCCTCCAGGATTTAGGAGTTTTCCTTAGCCGAACGACTTGAGCAGCAGATTCCTCCCAGGCGAAGAGAAGCGAAGAGAGCCTCGGTGTGGAAGGGTCCGATACTGCACGTGCTATTGCCAAGCTTGGTTCGTATTCACAAATATCAATCTGTGGAACTGTTCCTGGCAGTTGCCTGAGAGACGCTGTGGTACGACATGCTGACCTGTGTGAAATGCAACTGCCTAGCCTCGGAAACTAACAAATACGTCTAGGCATAGCCGACGTCTCTGTAGTAGAGTCTGCTGCGGCTCGCTACGAAAGGGCTGGCATGTGAGTCCCGCGTGCTGCGGAGACCGGGCAAACACGGCACGGAGCAACCATTCATCGAACGAAAAGATTCCGGTGACGGACGAGACTATGACATTCGAAATCCAGGCACTCGCGACACAGACTTCAATTCCACCCTGCGAAAGGGGAAACATCAGGCCGCCTCAATAGAACCCCCCCCCCAATCTGGAGCACTACACCACAACAAATCTCTGAGCCCTTCGAGGTCGCCACCTTAGGCTCGGCTCTGACGGTCGTGCTGCATGCCATGCAGTCGGCGCCGCGCTGAGCCGAGCAGCCACGGATGTTGGTGAATTCAAGTTCTGACAACACGAAGTCTGCGAGCCGCTTCGTGACCCTTCTCGTCACATGCGCGAACGTGCCCAAAGTAGCCACCGCACTGCAGCAGCAGTACGACTGCGGGAGGCTGCGGCGGCAAGACGATGCGCCCCCCAAAATACGGACGGGGCACTGGCACTGTGGCCTGAGCACGATGGCGAACAGTGTGCCCCTGCCGAGGTTTTTTGAAAGCCAAAGCATGGCAAAGCACCCCAACACCTGCAAGCTACTGCTGTCCCGGGCAGACGACAACAGGATTCCCCTCGCAGACAAATCAAATCGGAAGCAAACAAGGCCTTAAGGGCTTTAGGGCTGCCGTGGCATTTTCGAGGCATGCAAGTTCCGCAGCGCTGGCGAAAGGACGCTGACGATGTTCCGTTGGTACGACACAAAGCAGACATCGCAGAGTGCAGAGCTGAGCAATCAGCCGAACGGAGAAAGTGGGTGACACTTTGTCCAGCGGTGGCGAGGCTTTACGCGACCCTGTTCGGGAGGCCGGCCTTCTGCAGCCAGACGCTACTAGACTCCAGACTGCTTCACGCAAAAGCATGGAAGGACGGTCGCGGCCTCCCATACAGGGCCTGCAGTGCAACATCCGGAAATGTCTCAATTTCAGAGAGCTCGGACGAAAGGAAGGGCTCATGCTGGGCGCTCCTGTGGCGATCAAACTCGCCAAGCAAAAGCCGATCGGAAGCCAAGACAAGGACTGGAAGTTCAATTTACGGAAGCATCCAGACCCTACTTTTGGGGATCATTCGAGACTCTTTTGCTTATATGAGAAGAAGTCCAAGTATGAGAACCTGGCTCTCCCTGCAGCTGCCTTTCCGAAGACTTGCAAGGACGGCTTCATGCCGAGCCTCTGCAATTCCTGCGAGGCCTTTCAGTAGCCTTCCAGGGGTGTCCGCGGCCTCGTGACCTGGCAGTAGAAGAAATTCTGGTTCACGGGCCCATCCAGTCCCACCCTTTTCTGCCCGTCGCTCGACGCAGCTTTGCAGAAGCCTCTGGCTTATGGCAAAGCACCCGATGGCGAAATACCCAAACCGTGCTGTTAACTGTTGACCTTTTCCCCGCGAGCACTGCCCTCGGCGAAGTCTTCCACCGCATCCCGATCCCGTAGTATTTCCCGGAACCGGACTCCACGAAATTGGCCACGGGCTCTGGCTGAAAATACTACGCAGCTCAATCAGCTTACTATCGCGGCTATTGTCAGAGTTATCATTATCGGACTCATAAGCTACATTCCACTCATTCCACACCCTCCTTTCGCTTTGCCTTCTGCTTAGCCTGGTTAGAGAACTTTGGAGCTGCGCTTGACCGGGCCTGACAACTGCAAGTGCGGCTTTCTGCGTGGAGGGCACAACATCTTCAACGTTGGGCCGGCTGCGATGCGCAAAAAACGGAACTGCACGGCTGCAGCCGCACATCTGCCGGTGAGAGCCTTGGTAGCCGAAAAAAAACTCACCAAAGTCTCGGATTCCTCATGCCAGGACTAAAGCCCAGAGCTGCCAAGCAAGGCTCTCGACAAGGAAGCAAAATATGCGGCCTTTAAAACACACCATAATCGAATGGTGCCATCTGCCACAGCATTCTTATGAGCAGAACCCTCGGGCCATCGTGCAGATGTTCAAGAGATCCAGTAGTGCAAGGATTCGGTTCAGCGCATATCTCGCTGCTGCCTGCTTGCGCAAAGAAAGGCACGAATCCTGGCACAACTGCGTGAAACCTTCCTGGCCAGTCCCATTCAGTAAGCAAGCCGAAGCTGCACGTTCTGAGGGTCTTTAGTATACACTGAAGGCACTCAGAGGGCGCTTTAGCCCCGACTTGTCCTTGCAGCGAGGGTCTTCTCTCTCTGGACTCTCAGAATGCTCTCCACCGTTTGCACCATCCACCCTCGATCCCCAGCCAAGGAGCTTGTGTTGCTAAACTCCGTGAACAGGGACAGGGCTGGTTGCACTTCTCGCCGGTGTTGAGGAACATGCGTGTCTGGCGCACGGTGCCCAAGACGCAGACGACCATCTTTGTGTGTGTGTGTGTAATGTGTCAGAAGCTCTCAGAAGGGAAGGGCCTTATCTCGTCGAGATCGGGCAGATTCGACTCGGACATTGATTGCCGACGCCGATCGTCCGTGGCTTTGATGTGCTCATACCTTTGGGGGCTCTTTGCATCCGGGTCCACGTTTAACCCTGTTTGGGGGGTCTAATTGGGGTCACAGAGTTTGGGGTTCTTGTGCACGGTACCCTGCTTCTGAAACTCAGCTGAACGGATCAAGGTTCCCTTCTCAGCATGCCAGTACATCGCCATTCGAAGCTGTAGCTTCGTCAGATGTACGGAGCAGTATAAGCAAGTGGCTGCGAAGAATCAATGCCTGCTACACTGTCGTGGCTCCTTGTACCCGAAGGAAATTGCAGTCCAGGGCACGTAGAATTCGCAAAAACATGCTGCACGTCCTTGTCGCCTCTCACGGCGCCCAACACCTCTGCGAAAAGGACCTGTCAAGGTAGTGAGGCTGGGAGACTGAAGGTATAAAGACATGGCCGCACAGTAGATTAGTCTGTGGCATCGCGCAATGGGTGTTTGCGGGCACACGTAGTATTGGCCGTATCTAGGCTTTTGGGCAGAGCTGGGCGAACCTGACTACAGAAGTTTCAAAGCAGCTGAAGCCGCTTTCAATCCTCAATAACACAGAAAGGTAACTAGAATATGTCTTTCCAACCCAGCCGGGCATTCCACTGTCTCATCGCACCAGCAAAAACAAGAACAAGATCTCTAAAAACAGATTTTCATCAGACTACCCACAGAGGACACCAAAAGGACCCTTGACCCACATGTCTGCCTCCAGCTTTGTCTCAATGCGCCAGATGTCCAAGGCTTTCCTGAATTCTGAGCACTGCGACTTTTGAACTTCCATTAAACGGAGACCTCAGAACATGTCATGCATCTGCGTGGCCACCCCGAATGAGGATATCATATCATGCAATCTTCACGCCGCAGACTGAGCACTTACTTCTACCACAATATACTATAGCATTCTATACTGGTCTATAACCTTCTATGATCTTGTATAATATTCAATATGCATTAACATACTATGATAACACTATGATAACTGTCGCCTGCATTAAGTTCCACTACCCATCACGGTTGCAGTCTCTTCTGCCCAAGCGACGCACCACCCCGGAGCCGCGCCGCTCCTTCGATGAATTCCATCCTCGAAAACACCATTAACGGTACAAGTTCGGACCTTCCGAGGATGGGTGCACTACAGTCAGCCACTTGAAGGCTTCTTGATCCCGAACGTTCGCTCTTCCTTCTCCCGCCCCCTTGCTGATAATCGGGCTTTTGATTGCCGAGCTGTGCACGGTGGGGCAACTGTGGCCTTGAAACAAAGACCCGAGTCTACGAATGTGTTTGGTTACTTCCTGCGAAACTCCGTCAGTACACAACTTCAACGTGGAACTGAGTAATAATGAATGCCCTCGGTGCTCGAAGGAAGACATCTGGCTGTGCAACATGTACGTGAAATCGCAGCAGCGGCCATGGTTGGACAAGCAACAAGGTGATTTCACCGTCTCCATTGTCCAAGAATTCGAAGAGGCTCATCAAATCATGGTACTCCAACCTTGGCCAAAAACATGTCATCCAGAAGCCCACTGAGACATGCACCAACATCTCAACCGATATTTCTACTGTCCATGTCATAGCATTAGATTACAGTCGCATCAAAACATCTGGCATATGCACCAAGGAACTCAAGCTGCCCCATCCAGAACTTGAGCATTGGCGAGTTGACAAGCTTGGCAAACTCCTGGCCGTGCTTAAGGTCAGTTGTGCGACCAACCTCGAAGCAACCAAGCGAGAAAGTCAAGGAGCTTGCGCAGAGCACCCGAATCAAAAGATGATGATGGCTTCAGCTTGAGAGCTGAATGCACACAATCAGCACGACAACTACGACGACAAGAAGAAGCAGAAGAAGAAGAAGACGACGAGGAATAACAATCTTCCTCATCGTCAGCATGAACAATGTCAGCCTCGGTAGGCAGCGCCCTGGCCGGCATCATGAACGTCATCACCAGAGCAATCATGCTTAGAACTGTCATCACCACCATCATCGTCATCATCAACATCATCAGCACCACAGGCACCATCCATCCTCACGCATCTGTTCGTAATGCTGAATGCCTGAGCGCGCTTGTATCGGTGACTCAGTGCCAGAGGGGCGGGGTTCAGCACTTCATGCATCCTCGGCCATAGCTGCACAAACACATCATGAGCAAGCAAGTGACGGCTGAACCACACGGCCGGGATTTGGCAAAAGCTCGACTGACTGAAAAGAGAACGTCATGCTTTGGGACTCGGGTCGATGGCCTCCTTGTTGATACTGCCGTCACCGGAGGAATCCATGCTCCTCGGTCTTGTGCTTGTGAAGAGTAGGTTGGCTTTCAGCTGTATGGCTGGTTGAGTAGATCTACATGCTCTTAAAGCCGCGTGGAGGTGACGGTCTTCTGCCGCGAGCGACCGCCGTGCTACCTCGTATGGAGAAACCTTCGCCAACATCGTGGCCATTGAAATGCTCAACTGGAAAGTCTCTGCCGCCGACAGTGTTCACGCTCGTTTACACATTGGCCCATACATGCATGTTGCTACTGCTGCAACCCGAACCGTCGTAGTGAAAGACTACTGCGCACGCCTTGAAAACACTTCCTTGGTCCCCGAAGCTCACGAAAGATAATGTGCAGATCCCGCATGCTGCGGAGCGACTGAAACAGCTTCTTCACCTTCGGAGACAAGGGTGCTTGCACAGACAACTTACAAGTATGCAAGCGCATGCATCTGCATGCATACAGCAGAGGAGAGAGGACGAGAGCCAGGATAGTTGTCATCGCAATCAGTCTTCCAAAGGCTACATGGCACATGATGCCGGGCGTGGCGACATGTCACACAGAACCTATGAGACAAGCGGAACAACGCCAGCACTGGATAAGAAAACATTGAGTAAGAAATTCAGCCCCTGGATTTGGGCGAAGATGTGCTAGAATCCGTCAGAACACGCAAGGAGACTGGGAAATTCAGGGTCCATGTCTTAGCGAATTTCTTAAATGCTGCGCCCAAGACCAAAAACGCACGACTCTAAACACCTTACGGTAGTTTCGGACTCGGATTTCTGCACTTTGGGAGGGTTACGCCGCAAACGGGCGAGATTTTTAGAGTTCGCCCGAAGGCAAATGGTCGAGGGTTAAGAATTGAACCGGGATTTCTGCAGCAGATCGGCGAGAGTTTCCAATTCGTCCGAAGGCAACAGTAGAGGTGAAGACTTGATATCCGGTCCCTTGGGCGGGTTTCAGATTTCCGCAACCTGTGGCCAAGAGGTCAACCAAGAAATTCAGCCTCTGGATGTCTTATTTCCTGGGGTTTTGCTCGGACCGCCTAAAAGGAAAACAAGAACTCCAGCGGCTGGATTTCTGATTTCCCGAAGTTGTTGGCCCGCCCCAAAAGAACATCGGATATCCAGCCCCTGGATTGCTAAGACGGACACGATAAGCAATCCGGGATACCCTGAACCTGGCAGGTGTCACCCATGAGCCTGGACCAAGCGCTTTCTGAATAAGACATGCAAGATACCCTGCTTCCGCGAAAAGAGTTTCTCATCCAACGCTGTCGCGGTACATAGAAAGGACAAAAAGTACAACAGAAGGAGGCGCGTGACATTTCTCTCCCACCCGCTAGGCCCATGACATAGGGCCGCATGGATTGAGGAACAAAGCGGACTAAGCAATAAACCGTGCTCTGCCTATCCGTAGCTTGTTCAACACTCCTCTGACCATGAGCGGGTGACGATAGGTACCGATCGAGGTAACGATCGGTTAAATGCGTGTTCACGCTAGATTGCGCGTGCGAAGCGCTGATTTCGAAGACAACTCGAATGGGAAGTCTGCTCTTCCGCAGTGCCGACGTCTCATCTCTCTCCTGTGTGGGAGTGCTCATCTGATGACCAGAACCTGCCCTTCACTTTAGCCGGATGCTAGGTTGCCGAGCCATGTCACCAAACGGGCATTTCGGAATGCCCTGTCGAGATGTAATTACAGCGATCATGAAAGCCAGCAGACCTACGAAAACAAGGACGAGTTTCACAAATTCCCGGCGGACGAGAGAACTATCACCGAACGAAACACAAGAATCCCACAGGAAAAAGCAAGCAGTGACCATTCGCGACTGTCCGGCAGCACCTGACTATACGTGCCATGTCCCATAGCCACCGACAGCTTCCACAGAATACGGAGTCACAAAGCAACAGCCAAGACGTTGAGCTTCACCCAGCTACCAGCATCATGATCATCATGTCTCGTGAAGTTGCTCTGTCTCCTTGCGTAAACCGGATGCGCTGTCTCCCCCGGCGAAGCAGCTGCGCAACAAGACCGACAGGATGCACCGGACAAAAAGCGAGGACCTTCGGAAGCACCTAATTAGTGTCAGGCCGGCCGTCTTGCTCTGTGCTAAAGAGACTAGTCGTCATCGGCATGGTCGCAGTCATCGCCAATTTGACCAGTACTCTTACTACTAAATCTTCACCATGAGAAAATGATAAGTTGACTGAGTCGGCGGTCAAGCAGTATAATCACAATAGCCATAAAAACGGTGACAAAGATGACGGTGAATACAGCGGTCGGTGATCAAGCACCGTGATGGTGTGAATGAACAGCTGTATCACTTTGCAGAAGCGCGAATATCACAAGAACTCGAACCTCCTACGGCTCAAGCTCCTGGTTCTTCTCATCTTCATCGGCACCCTCTCGAGCTCTGGGGATTGTCGTCGTTTCTCTCACTTCTTATTTCTGGTGAAGTGATGGTTATGCATGCCATGAGCCTGAGATCACCATCACCACCACTCCCACCACGGTCATGATCACCAGGGCCCTCACCATCACCGGCGTCGAGTAATCGAACCATCGTTTTGAATATGCATTGTTCCCGTTGCCGGTAGGTTGTCCGGGACGCCTTCTATCTCGACATACTATTCATAAAATCCCCGCAGATGCCCCTATGGCATTCCCAGCCAGCAAAGGCCTTGCGAGTGTAGAGCGCCACGTCGCGCTCCTTCTGCTTGAACGCCAGTTCTTCGTCAGAGCTCGCCGTCTTCATTGTCTGCCTGTGCGGGCTTTGCTGTCTCTCGCGCTCAGTTACCTCTCACTCGGCTTGCAGAACACAGAGCCCAGGGTCAAAGGATGTCAAAGGCTGGTGCGGTAAACTCTTGAACAGCCACAAACAGTTCATCGCCCGGATGAAGACATGCAGCAATGATCATTGCAGACAAGTTGCTGCACGAACACGGCATTTACAACCTCAGATTGCGCGGAAACACAAGCCAGAACACTTGTATGAAGAGGGATCATGACAGAAAGAGCGAGAGCGAGAGAGAGAGCGAGAGTGTAAAAAACAGTGGGACAATCCACACTCTAGGGGATACCAAAGATCAATCACTTTCCCCAGTCACACTCAAGCAGACATTCCTTTGTGACGTCAAGCCTTGGTCCAGTCTTGAGCCAATGCCATTCGNCATTCGGCATTGTAGCATTCTCAAATGCATCATGACATTAAGGTGCATCATTGGGCTCGTGTCATTTAACACAGTCCCTTGATCTTGACTTCAGTCGAAGATCATTCAAATAACAAAACTAGCAGAGGTGGTGGCATTCGCGAAGCGATCAAAAGAAACAATTACAACATTCAACAATCAAAGCTGCGAAAGGATCATTGGCCTCATTCCGGACTTTTGGCTCGACTCTTGGATGACATTCGAGTCGTGGGAAACGGCAGTCGGAGGCCGGTTTGCACTGTACAAGTGATCATTGCAGAAAATCGGCTGATGTTACATTCGACTGAATCCGAGAACTTCATTCTCAGCTAACCACTGAAGAAATCCATTCAACATTTCAGAAAGAATTTCACATTGCAAAACAATCGCAGTCACATGGCACTCCTAAANCTAACCACTGAAGAAATCCATTCAACATTTCAGAAAGAATTTCACATTGCAAAACAATCGCAGTCACATGGCACTCCTAAATTAAATCGGCTGCTCAGTGCATTCACTTCACAGTGCCCGTCGCATTCTTGCGCAGGACAATCTCGGAGCCGGGCTCCAGGGCATTGGCAGTCTGGGCGAGAGCAGTGCCAACGGCTTGATCACTCGCCTTTGCCTTGGATGCATTCCAGGCATTCGGCGCCTCATTGCCGTCATCCTCGTAGAGCTCATCCCAGGTNGGTGGAGCAATCGTGCTCCAGTCCTGCACCAATGCTTTGGCACAGTGGGACCATGGTGTGTCCCATCAATCGCCATTCCAGCAGGGATTCGCCAGAATTGGTGGTGGCATGCATTTGCCTGTCCATGATCTCATTCATCGTCAGCAGCGCTCGAGGAGTGCCAAGACACATTGGGTCCGTCATTGGGACGCGGACAATCCCAACAGTGTCGAAAGACTCTGACTCCATTCGCCACCTCCAGTTGTCCAGTCCAGTGTTGTCCCATTCGAAGGTGCTGATGTGGTCAGTGAATTGGCGATTAAAGTAATTCGCCAATTTCACTCGGGCATTCCCTCCGGGTCCGTCAGCCACCCACTTTCTCATTGCAGTCGCCTTGGTGCGGCGAAACACAATGAAGGCAACCGCGGCGTCGCATTCAGCTTCTTCAAATACGCCCTGATTCGCCCATTGTACAGTCTTTCTCAATGCACTGAGGGCATTGAAGCTGCCATTCAGCTGGTGGCATGGGAACCTCGACAAATCCA
>BGNK01001394.1:60841-104314 GCA_003297005.1 Symbiodinium sp. clade A Y106 | reverse complement strand
CCTTTTCCTTTGCTCTTTCCTTTTCCTTTGTATCCTTTGTACATTCCTTTGCCCTTGTATCCTTTTCCTTTCCTCTGAAACATTCCTTTTCCTCCATGATAACCTTTTCCTTTCATTCCGTTCTTTCCTTTCAATGCTCCTATGTCCATGTCGGCTTGACCTCCATGATCACTCTTACCACTCGGGACAGTCAGGTGTCTGCTCTTGATGTAACTGTAGATGATTTCCAGTGCTTCATTNAATGCTCCTATGTCCATGTCGGCTTGACCTCCATGATCACTCTTACCACTCGGGACAGTCAGGTGTCTGCTCTTGATGTAACTGTAGATGATTTCCAGTGCTTCATTGAACGTGTTGATGTTCCTGACATTCAACCTCAGATGCTGCTGCAGTGGACCAACAGTCTTCTGCATTAGCAACGTAACAAGCAGGTCATCGTCAAGCGGTCTTCCAGTCGTCTTCTCATGTCGATTCTTCAGGATGATAAGCTCACTCAGATCACTCTCCAAGTGGTCACTTCTCAATCTGAAGCCTATGATCTCATTCAAGAGATTCGTGGATCTTGCTCTTTCAGGCAGTGAGAACTGACTATGCAATCGTCTCCAGATCTCAAACCCATTCTCCGTGTCTTCATTCCGCACAATTGCTCGCGCTGCGCCATCAGTGATCTGCGCCAGCATGTAAGCCAGTTGTCTAGAGAACAGTGAAAGCTGATCATTCTGGGTACGATTCTGTTGCACATTGAACGCCTCACACAGGTCGTCAGTGATGGCCACATTCGATCCTTCCACATCGTCCATTAGNNTGCCACGACCAGTCTTCCCATTTCTCCAATTCTCCATGGTATACAGGAGGAGGGAAAAGCTTGATTTCTCCTCCAATCCCTCTAGTTCCGAACTCCATTCTGTCTCAGTCCCTAGTTCAAAGCCGAAGCTCCGCTACCATGTAAAAAACAGTGGGACGATCCACACTCTAGGGGATACCAAAGATCAATCACTTTCCCCAGTCACACTCAAGCAGACATTCCTTTGTGACGTCAAGCCTTGGTCCAGTCTTGAGCCAATGCCATTCGGCATTGTAGCNATACCAAAGATCAATCACTTTCCCCAGTCACACTCAAGCAGACATTCCTTTGTGACGTCAAGCCTTGGTCCAGTCTTGAGCCAATGCCATTCGGCATTGTAGCATTCTCAAATGCATCAGGACATTAAGGTGCATCATTGGGCTCGTGTCACTTAACAGAGAGAGAGAGAGAGGTACGAGAGAGGGAGAGAACGGGAGACAAAACAAAAAACAAGCGGGAATGACACTCGTGAATGCAGTGGAGATTACGGTGTCCGAAAACCACACTCACCCCAATCAGCCTGAAAAAAGAAAAGTAGTTGAGAGACTTAACTGACGGGCCAATCCAGCCATCAGAAGGCAACCAACCCCCATAAGAGGGGATTGCTGCGAGACTCATTTTGGCAAGCTGCATTGAGAACGGCAAACCCAAGGACCTCAGCTGCAAGCAGAACGTGAGTGGCGTCACGGCAAAATGTCCAAGGAGTGAGATGTGGGATTGTGCGTTGCAATCTCAACACTTCAGAACTCTGTGGCCTTCTCCGGTAACAGGGCTGGCTGCTTACTGGCCAATCAAAACCTGCTGCTCTATGTAGCTTCCCCCACATATTCACTAACGGGTTGGATACAGTTAAAGCCATTGTTAAAACTCATCCCGTGCAATTCAGAGTCCAATAGCAGATCCTGTAAAGCCATCATAAGAACTGCTTCTTTTGATCATGCATATTCGCACACCCTCGCTTTTTCGATAGCAACTACAGCAGAGAGGGCGCTCCCTAAACCCTCAAGCCTTCAACAATCCAGTGCTTCGCACTTAGCTCCCAGCACATCGGTAGAGCAAGAAGAAGATGGAAAACCACTCCTGTTGTTCCATCGTACTGATGCGAATCAAACAAAGGCAGGACTTGCTCAGGCTCTGCCAGCATGCATGAACACGCTTACTGTTGAAAGAGCTGTTCTTCACGCCAGCAACGTCCAAAACTAAATCTAACGCAGGTGAACATTCCTACAGCATGCACCGCGCAAAGCTTGCCAAGGGCACACTGATGTTCTCCACCAGAACTCTGGCAGGTGGACTCCAGTTAGCGAAGAGTATCTCAAACATGGTAAGGAACCTGAAAAAGCACAGGACTGGCTGTCAGAGGTTTGACGTGCAAGCTACTCCTACTCACAGTGGTTGCAGGCAGCACCTGATGTTCTCGCCAAGACGAGGACAGCAGGATTCACGGAAATTAACTGGACTTCGATGGGAGGGGTAAATACCTGACAGAGACCACCATCAGTTTTCCGGCGCCCAGTAACGTGCGGGTGAATGTGCCATAGAAGCGGAAGACTTCCTCCTGGCGCCAAATTTTCAACAGGGTTGTGAGAGACTACGGTCACAAGCACAAGATCGTGAGACTGCAAAAAAGGACATGCATGATCGCCATGAAGGTACCCGAAGATCGCGGTTCTGGCTCTCGTCGCTGATGAACTCTCGACAGAGGGTGCTGGCCACCATTCCTGCGCATGAGCTGAAGTGTGCATATGAAGCACAAATTGACTTTGGCAAATTCGGTCTGCCTCGTGTGTTAGGCATGCCCATGGAAACCTGCAGAAAACAACCCGGGCTCCAGCCACGCACTGCACGAAGGTGAGGAGGCAAAAGCTCCAAAAGAGCCTGTCTGTTGTCGAAACAGATGAAGGTCAAGGTAAAAGTCATGGCGAAGCTTACTTGACCACCCTCGGCCACTAAGAGTTCGGAAAGCATTTTTGGCATGGATTCTGTACGATTCGGAACGAAGCTAGGCATCTCGGTGCACGCGCAGAAGCATGAAGCTTCTCAACGTCTGTCGGCTGAGGGATGGGTCAAACACAAGCGAGAAACATGTTTGCGCTGGCGCCGATGCATTTGATGAGCAACCTCGGCTGCAAAGGGGATCGGGATCCTCTCGAGGTGATCTCTGGAGGGCTCAGGTTTCAACCTGAAGGCTGTGCTTGCGCAAGACGGGATGATATACAGCTTCTGGAGGTCGTAGACAGGAAATACTAAGTACTTCCGAGTGACTGAAGGGATGCGAGCACGCTGTTCATGGTCACCATACCTGAATCCAGATTTGACTCAGACGAGCGTGCAAGGTAGCTGCTAGGAACAAGTCCAATGCGTTAAGAGCAGATTTCAGCAGGAAACCCAAAACCTGGACCCCTGATGTAGGAATCCGATAAAGAAATGCCAGGGTCTTCTTGCGGCTCCGAACCCTATTGTTGCGGTGTGATAAAATCGAGGTTTCTGAATCAGATTCTCGTTACTCACCAGACTTAGAATGACCCAATTGAGCAGGATCTTCTTTTTGATCGGAGGTGCGGATGGCACGCGCAAGCTTCCCGATCCGGAGGAGTCGGAACAGGATGGGGTTCACCTTCGGGCTTTGGCCCACATCGCAAGCCCGGTTTAGGGCTTACCTGGACCCCAAATAACCTACCTTTTCAAGGACTTAGAAAAGGAAATCAAAATAGGGAACCCTAAAAGGGAAGGTTTTATAGGTCCAGGTAGGACAAGCAAGCAATGGTTGAAGACTCCTGCGATTTCGGTTCAGCACCCCTGGAAGCAAGGAGGCTACACCTGCTATTGAGGGCAGCGCACACTAGATGCCAAGCAGGGACCTCCAGGCAGGGACTCATGAAGTCGGAATTCTACGAGAAGAGTAAAGACATGCATCCCAACGACAGGCTTTACATGCGAAAGTTGAACTTGCACAAGCTTTAAGACCTCAACGGCTTTCAGGGCCTCAGCTTGTCCAAGACAAAGGTCGAAGCCAAGCTTGTGGCGATCCAAGTTGCAGGAAAAGCGTTCCCGTAGTACACAGCAACCTCGAAGATTGAAGTCAAGCTGACCTTAAGCCCAGCTGCGGAAAGCAGGCTGTGGGTAAAGCTCTCGCAGACGTGGCGTGGGGACCGGAGCTTGGAATTCACGGCAGAATCTCATGCTGACTGGAAAGGTGCGATTCAGGTTACGCACTTCGGAGAAAGTTTCCGAGCCAAACTTTGAGCAGCTATGGTCACTCCTCGATGTGTCAAAAAAAAGGTGCCCCAATGTTGAAATACGGACTTGCGAGTCGTGTGCAGACCAAGCGACTGCTACGTCGATGTAGTTCAAAGGAACCTTCCGGCTGATTCGGGGCCGAATGCTGCAGAAGGGAAGAACTGGCGCCGTGTTCCACTTTTCAACCCTGAGTCGCGAGACCCCCTGTCAGTTCCAGCTGCAGCTACACTCTTGGCAGATACGGCGTTGAGGCCCCCAAGAACAACGGCTGTGCACACACATACGATTGCAAGAAATGAACGAAGTCTCCCAGCCCGGCCTTCCAGAACTTGCACCGGAGCACGAGTATTCGGATCACGACATCCAAGGTGAAAAGAACGGTGAAGGCCAGATCGCCAACACTGGGCAAGAGGTGAGGAGTCGGGACGTTTAGCCCCAAACTTCAGAGTCTGGTGTTGCTACTTATGGTGTTCTGCAACCGGCACGCAGATGAAGATTGTGGGTTCCGCAGCCATCCTGGGCTCTTGTTACGGGATTTAATTTAAATCACCATCATAGATACCTAAAGTAAAGAATATGGTGTCCTTATTATGGTAAGTTAGGTTAACTCTAGAGTAAATCCTTTAACAAGAACCCAACCATCCTTTCAGAGTGGCGTGAAGAGGAGCTGCCATGATGGCCAATCTGATATCTTGATTTCCGTGGACGTGTAAACGCCGAGGTTAAAGCCCACGAGGTTCCTCAGGTTCTTTAAGGCTGGGGGGGGGCTGAAGTTTTTAAGCAACTGCCGGGCTGACAGAGTTAGAGTTGCACTTCAGGGTCTTGTTGGGCTTGAGGTTTTCTGTTCAGTGCAACCACAGATCTCCGTTTCGACCAACCCTCCGGCCCACCTATCACCGAGAAATGGACAGGAACCGCGACACAAGCTTCTGACTCCAATGCCCAAGCTGTTGCAGTGCGCATTTTGAACCTTCACGGAACACCACAACAGCATGGAGAACATGACCTAACATGTCAGGCTCCCAGCTCCTGGGCCCAACACCTCGTCCGTCGCGACTTCAGGGCTGAAGAGTTTAAGTTTCGACCGTCGGGCCGCCGTTAGGGCACTGTGACTCGAGCATGTAGTTTCAGTCCATGGTTCCAGAACGCTACTGTGAACTGGCACCGGGCACCCTGATCAATGACCCAGTGTAGTGGAAGATAAGCATAGCGCCATGCCATGTAGGAATGTGACGCCTATTGCCATACCACTCTCATTACTAGCTTGTTGAAGATCCGATGCACATTTCTGAGATGGAGGCCGCGGTGAGGCAGCACCGCGACGTAAAGCAATTCCTGCAACTCATTTGGGACAGAGGCACCCTGAAACTTGTAGTTCCCAGGCCATCCAGAGCACGTTGAGACCTTGGTATCTCAAAGCCGCGGTGTTGAATCTGGGGAATCACGACTGGTGAACAGTCAGCACGAAGGCAGTCTGACAACCGCTTCACTGTGTTGCTACAAAAAATCCGCAGTCCAACCAAGCTGGAAAGAGTAATTGATCAAATGCACGTCGGAAAGCGAAGTCAAGCTTTCAGCACCCATACAGCTACAAGAAGCGCCAAGGCTCACAGCAGTCCTGCAACGCACATCCTTAGCTCTCATAGGAAGGAACCATAGTGTCAGACCCCTACGCTAACAAATCTAGTGTGATGTGACCAATCTCTCCGAAAAGCACATTTTGCAGGCAAGCCCAACCTAAGTCGTTCCCAAGGGTCTCGTAGCGCGCCGACTGTAAGAAGGCCTGAGCCAAAGAATGAGGACTCGGAGTGGAGCTCAGAGGTCACCTGCTCTCCAAATCCTCGCCTTCAAGCGCTTCCACTTGGACTTTCGCTGCTCCTCCGAAGTGTACTCCTGCGATCGAAGCAATTGAGCAAAGCAGTTAAACCGAAGATCATCTTCCTTCAGACTTGAAACGAGGTTGGAGCGAATGTAAGAACTGCGACGCCGCACAACCCAGCTATTCTGTCCTTTCGGAATGTGGTCATCTTGCGACTTGCCGAGAAGCCCGTGCCAGACTAGCTTGACGGTCGGCTTCCACCGTCTCATAACGTGAACTTCGACACTTCAAGTACGACTTCTGTGCCTCAAGTACCTCCACATGCCAAGTTCTGGAGACACTACCATATGTCCAGTCCTCTTCTTCCTCTGACCCTTCTTCACCCAGTAGGTTTCGAAGATCCGGCGGCCCCCGATTCTCCTGAAACAGGGACACTTTTGGGGTGTTTAAACTGTTTGAAGGGTCGGTTTCGGGATTCATTCGGCTGCCAGGCCTGGAGCAGGGTTTCTTGTTTTCAAGTCTTTCAAGGTGAAAGCTGATGCAAACGCCCGCAAGCATGGATTTCCGGACCGGGTTCTTGGAGTTCTGTGTTGCCTTGGTGGGACTCACAGGGGTGTAGGGTTGAGGGCTTCCGGTGTCTCCACATTGACATGGGGATTGGAATTGGGTGCCCCAATATGGGAGTTTCCGAAAATAGGGGTCCCTAATATAGTACCCTAAATGGTAGGATCCTTATGATAAGGACCTAAGGTACCCCTAATTTTCGGAAACTCCCATATAGGCCCTAAATCGTAGGACGCTGACCAGATCAGCTGGACCCAATAGCGATCCCTTGTGATCTCATGAAGAACCCCAACAGTCCATCTCGTCATCCGGCTCGTTCAAGCCCTTCATAAACTGATCATGCAGTTCTTTGTCAAAGAACTCGCTGCCTGCACGAGCAGGCATTCGGCTTCAAATAATTGAGGGGATCCATGAGCTGCCGCTGCCGACACATGACTGGGGTTCCCAGCTTCGGATCACTAAATCACAGATCACGTGAAAGTCCGGTGGCAGTGGGCAACAACAACCTTTCAAAGCCTTAGGCAGCTGCCTGCCTTGGTCCAGCATGGCGGGGATGACACTCTTCCTCGTCTTCTTGCCTTTGTCTCCTTTCAGCGTTTCTTCTACTAGCGACCCCTGCTTTCAACCGACTTACTGCAGATCTGTCGTTGGCGACGTCCCAGCGAATCGTCAGCCCTCGGCTCTGTGGCGTCCATTCCAAAGGGTGGCCTCCAGCTTGTGAAGCTTGCGAGGCCGAGCTCTCCTGACTGCGCTCCGACGCCACCTGTGAAGGGGCAAAAGCCATCGCCGAAGTTCAACTCAATACTGAACACCCGTTTGCCCAGGCAACGTACTGAATACTGCTTAGCAGAGGGATGGAGGTTGACTTAAGTCCCCAAGGCTAGAAAAAACAAAGACCAGTTTAGTCTGATGATTCTGGCGATTGTGATTGTTGCCGATGTGCTTCCTCCTCCTTCTGTCACTGCGGCCTCACAGAAGCTATCATGTTTGGGAGTCTACGCTATCACATCCGTTACCACACACAAGTCACAAAACATTTTGGGAACGCGCGCCTTTCGCCGCCGCGCAAGGTATATCAATTGTGTTTGGAAGGTTGTCGAGCACGCATGAAGACGGAAGCGGTGAAAATGCCGGCAGGCGCAGTAGAATCGTGTGTTGCATCAAAAGTGGCCGCACTGGCATGCATGGAAAATTGTGGCAGGCGTGGGTTAAAAGGCATATTGTACAGATTTGTGTTTAGGTGCAAGACCTGGTTCAAGACACAACATCCATACAGAAAGGGCAGGAATTCCTCGGCCTGCGTGGGGTTTCGNTGGCAGGCGTGGGTTAAAAGGCATATTGTACAGATTTGTGTTTAGGTGCAAGACCTGGTTCAAGACACAACATCCATACAGAAAGGGCAGGAATTCCTCGGCCTGCGTGGGGTTTCGTGTGACGTAGGTAAAAGGTTTAGAGTACAGACATATATATGTTATGTATATATAGATTTACATATATACATATAAGTCAATCTATATAGAAAAGTATATGCATAGAAACATGGGTACCTACGAAGACATATATGCGTAGGTTTAGGGCTCACGGTTTAATGTGTTTCAAGAACGACTGCAAAAGCTTCAGATGAGGCTGTAGGAATGGAGGTTTCGGCTTCAGACTGTGTCCCGGACCTAAACCATGATTATTCCTTAGTGCCCTCATAGCTCGTATATGGGAACTTATAAAGTAGTAAGTAGTAAGTGTAACAGAGATTTCACAAGAACGGGAATTTTGAATCCACTGGTGGGATGCAAAACCCGTGCTCGGTTTTTTCTTTTTGCAGTCGCACGGCGCAAAAGCACACCCTGTCACAGGGATGTGCCATACTCGTTCACAACCCCCCCCACCCCACCCGCCCACCCCGCACTGTCAAAGTAACATGCCGACACGGGACCTGGTGGAAAAATTGTCTTCTGACAAACAACCAAGCAACGAAAAAAAAAATGCTTTTCGCGGCTGGACGCNCCCCCCCCCCCCCCCCGCAGAATGGCAGACCCTGCGCGGCGGCAAGAAGCGCACCCCCCCAAAACAAGAACCTGTCCAATCACGAACCACTGTCCCGGAATCCCCAGGCCTCCATACATCTTGTTCGGGCAGACCTACTATACTTGCTCCTTGCAGGAAAAACTGCCCAAACGATCTCGACGAGTAGCTTGGCAAGTGCCCTACGCAGGCAGGCTGCAACCTTCCGGTGTAGTGTGCTCATCAGTCATAACACTTGTGGACTGCAACCACGGGGTTTTTGGTTTGAGGCAACGGCAGCTCCGGGGTTCAGGCTTAGATAGTAGACGGGGGAACTTTGAACTTTTTGGCTTATATATTAGCTCTATCGCCTCGGAGCACTCAGAAGCTCCGCGACTGTGGACCTCCTTGGCAATTCTCCTTAGTGCAAACTCTTCACACTCCAAGCTCGTTCGTTAAAGCGCTTTGTGGCTTGAGGTGTCGATGAGCCTGGCAAAGCCGTACGGGTGTCTACCGCTTCAGTGCTCGCACAGGGACTTGCCACAACCTGCCGTATAGCAGTTTCAAGCGATGTGTAAAGTTTGGCGCACAACCTCGCACTCGGGTGAAGGGCTTGGGGTTGAAGGCTTGAGGCCACCTCGATACTTGGAGGATCAGGGGACTTTGGCACGCGCACTCGACTGCGTCAGGCGAGGGTTCAGCGGTTTGACGACATCCACAACCACAGTGCTGGCCGATTCACCCGCTTCCAACCAGCTCAGCAGTGCAATTAGCAACCCTCCTAAGCAGGCAGGTATCGCCTGCTGTATGCCAGCATGCCAGCGACGTTACGGTTGTCTATACTAAGACAAGCAGAACTTCACAGATATTCACAACGTCTCAAGAATGGCTCATCGCCCTCCCGATGCTCATCTACACATGGGCTAAATCGGCTAAATCCTTAGGAAAATTAGCAAGGAAGCCAACAATACCTTAATTGGCGTTACGAATAGTTGTTGCTATAGTTACCTTTTTTTATTGCCCTAGTTCCTAAGTCCTTTGTTGCTTGAAGTGTGCCCGAGCTTATCTTCGAGTCTCTTCTCACAGGATGCACCTAAAGGCTGTCACGAGCTCCATGGCTACAGTCAATCTCCAGTAGGTCTCAGTAGGTAGCCTGAGACAATGGTAACCGCTGCTCAACTAACGTGTCCGTCGCAAAAAGTCTACGATAATCTAAAATCCTTCAGCAGTGACACCCAACACGTCGCGAGCATCCACAAGGCAAGTCTTGCATGAACAAAGACATAACCCCCAGATGCATGGCGAGACACACAAGATTACTCGAAGGTCGTTTCTTGTTGGCACCGACAACGGCGTTGCCAGGAAGGTCCCTGGACGGCAAGATCGATGATGCTTCGATCGGAGTTTCGACTTCGCACAGCATGGCCTCGGAGGCGTGCCTGGCTCTGAAAGTTACATGTGACGGGAGCTAGCTTGCTAGTTACCACAGTGCTCACTGCGTTGACGACAACGACGATGACGACATCTATAGTAACTATAAGAAGGCTCAAACTTTTCTGCGATGGAGAAGCATAGACTGGCTGCTGAAACTCGACAACACAACTTCGATATACAGCAAAGAAAACAAAGTTTGCTGGGCACCACACATACCATGATACCTGTACACAATGTGGCGTCCCCCTTTCTCAACTTTTGACGGCCACGCTCACCACTTTGGAGCATCAGCAAACGAACAATCGTTTTCGGATTTCGGCTCGGCAGGATCCCAAGGAACAAGGACCCTTTAACTGCAAATTCAAGCTCTGTAAGAAATACTTCGAATAATGCCAATAATAGTAGTAAGAGTATTACTTTGAAGCAATGGACTAATGAAAAGCAATAAGACGAATAATGAGTCATAATGAGATAGCCCGTCGGATTCAGGGCAGCCTCGGTCCTAGCTGTGCCAGCTCGGTAAGGTGCTGCTTGAGGAGCTGATCCAGGAGCGCAAGAAACCTGGAAATCTTCCGCGGCAAGCTTTGGACTCTAGGCCTAAAGGGCAGGGCATGGAAAAATTGAGCAAAGATACTCAATATGCTACCAACGTTAATATAGGCAACAGCAACAACAACGCTAGCCCTCCACATCCTAGGGCCCTGCTGAGACTCTCTGATTCCCCGTAACTCTGTAATTTATCAATACCGCTGTGCGCCAGGATGCGGCTGTGATGCGTCACCTCTCATCTGGCCCATTTGGGCGATTGACGGAGGCCTGGCGAGGTGATTGGTGCGTAGTCGGATGAGGTGAGACATGTCCAACTTTGTTCAGTTTGGGGCGGGAGGAACCCGCGACTCGATTTTTGCTTGCCTTCGATTCCGGGGAGCGCAAGAAAGACCGAAAGCCCCAAGCGCCTTTCGATCCAACAAGCTTCATAATCGAGCTTGGGCACAGGGGGCCTCGGCCCAAAAGGCAGAGAAAGAATCCGAGGTTCTGCTTGGAGGTTCATGGGTAGTTATAAGTGGGGTTATAAGTCCCCTTATGTGGGTTATAAGTATAGACTTATAACCGAGGTTCTAGTTAAACACAAACGAAAGCCGGCGCCTGAATTCTGCAAAGGGGCTGCCGACTTTTCACATTCTTCAAATGGAGGTCGAGCATGCTGCTGGAGTTGGCCGTGTCAGCCAAAATGCTGGGCCAAGTTCTACGAGTTGGCGTTATCTCACTGGTCTTGATTCCACGGACCCTATACATACAAGGCTCAAGTCTGGGCGGGGCAATCAATGAACCAACAACTCTCCTCTGGAGTTCGACTGCAAGACCTACCACCAAGCAATCGCCGTTGTCATTCTTGCTCTTCAGTGCTCTTTGCTTGGCTTGCTTGCGTCCACCGAATCTTGAGAGCTGCCGTGGCAGCGGACGTCAACCTGCACATCACCCTGCAACGGACAAACTTGCACTTGGCAGTGCCAAGATGTACCGAGTGTAGCCTTGCCGACAAGGTGTTGGCGCTAAGCAAGCCGACGTCTCATTTACCGTAGCAGAATAGCAATCAGGGTAAGAAGAAAAGCCAGCACCCTCCGCTGGCCCTCCGATTCCCCCACCTCGATCTGCCGTTGCATCAACAGCATGTCCTTGGTAAGTTCGGTGCCGGATGCCCTTTGCAACTCTTCCTCCATGCCATGGCCCCAACTGCTTCTCTCCAAATTCCGTCCATGTCCAGGATCTCGACCAGATGATAAGACTGAAATAACTGAATAGCCCGGCGGCCAGGGACCAACCCCTGACCCCAAGCCGTACTCCTCGTTTCTCCTTCCCTCAACCGAGGTGCAACCTCCTTGGGCAGGGCTCCCCGTCCCAGCTGCGACAGGTCCTTAGATACAGCTCATGGGAGGACTGTCCAGACTACCATGGAGCCAAACGCCGCGACAATATGAGTTTCCCAACGTCTCCTGCTACTCTGCAGCTACGAGCATTTGGTCGTGGCGTTGCCAAGTCTACAGCGAGCAGCTCCCCATCCGCACACCGACGGCAGCAGCAGCAGCAGCAACATCATCATTATCAACAACAACAACAAGAACTAGAAGGACGACAACTCGACCACCAAGCAGGCCCTAACCACGACGACCACGGCCGTCGGATCGTGCTTCCAAGCACGACGTCATAAACAATGCCTGCAAAGATCCATTGTGTTGCGCTGGGTGTTCGCCAAGCTGAAGCCGACCCTGAGCATGCGATCGGGATCAATTCTGCCTCTCAGTCTCAGATCACCTTGTGTTGAGGACCTCGGCCTAACTACATGCATGGCCACGGCCTCTTCTGCTCCCAGTCATAGACGGTGTAGTATCCTGCGAAGAGAAACAGGCAGACAGGCAGAAGACAAAGGGAAACATTTTTTCAGGCCAGTGAAGGCGAGCGGCTGTGGAGCACCGGCTCGCCAAGGATAAAGAGCTTTGGGCCCAGAGGTGCCGGGAGATTCACCTCGGATTCGACTTGGGGAAAGCTGAAGGCCGAGTGTTTCAGCTCAGCTGAAGCCAAGCCACGGCCATGACCCGCGGGCTGCAGTTGCGCTTCACTGGGCCCTGCCCGCAATTGTTGCAACTCAACACGGTCTAATTATCCTCCCGGCAAGGAGGAGTTAGACGGTTCTTCCGGGTCTCACACGAAACATGAAATGGCCTTCTCGTGTTTCAGACTCGGGTGTGGTACATTGAAGAGACAGCCCTCAAGCCTCGTCCTCCTTGGCTGCCTCCTCCTTGTCTTTCTCTTTGGCGTCGTCCTTGTCCGCCTCATCCTCTTGCTTCGCTTCTTCCTTGGCCTCGTCCTTGCCCTCTTCCTTGGCGTCCTGCACGCGAGGAATGCAAAGATTGGCTGCATGATCACAGACCTGATCACACAGAAGTCTCCGAACACCTTGGACACCGCAGTGTCACGACAAGTGACAAGTGTCTCTGCTTCAGCTTCTCCTGGGACTGCTCCTTCGCTTCTGGCGCTTCCTTCTCCTGCGGCTGGAAGCGATGTGAAAACGAGAGCACATGGCAGCAGAAGAGGAGGAACTTTTACAAAGACTCTCGCTCACCTCATTGAGCACTCGTCACGCGGTCCACCATTGCTAGGTACTACCTGTGACCTATGAGCTTCTTTTTGAAGGTCTCCTGGTCTGCGCCTTCGCCGGAAGCTTCGGGGTTCTCTGCAGGCCTGGCTCCAGCACACGAGAGGGGAACTTCCAGCGAGACTACGCTGCTGCGGAGAATTCTTCGGGTTCTTGAAACGCGGCTTCACAAAGCTCATTTTGGTGAAACGCCTTCGTCTCGCCCTGTCAAGTTCGTCTGCAATTGTCTAAGCTACTGCAAGCAAGCATCTGCGACAACTTCGGGCTGCGTGTTGCCACGCCGGTGAACAACGTCGTACCTCCAAACTTCCCAAAACTCCGAGCCTCGTTGCCTCGCCCTCCTGCGGTGCACGGATCGAAAACCGAATCCGAAGGCATCCCTGCAGTGCCCAGTGCCTCTTCGCATGAACCACACGCGACAGAAAGGACAGTTCGATGCAAACGACTGCCTTTCTTGCTAAGAGCTTCGCTAAGCGCTTGCATATCTGCTGTCACCGTCAACATCCGATGCAAATCCTCTTCTGGGACCCTTTCACTCGTGAACTCTGGCACCCCACTTCTCTCCTCGACGGTCTCAGCGAGAGATCTGCAGTGGATCACCAGGTTCAAACCCCACTGCTGGCTGTTCCCATCGATCCTGACCAAGGACGCAACATGCCATCAAGGCAGAGGGGGAGTGGTGGCGGCAACAGTTCTTGCTTGTTCGGGGCTTCGACGTTTGCAAGGGTGAAAGGCAGCAAAGGCAACATCCTCGGAGCACCAAATTGCGGCTCTGCATACACTGGCGTACACCAATTAACCCATGACCTGTTGCAGTCGAGCCGGCTCTGTTAAATTCCCCCCCCTTTCCACCAGCCTCTTGACACAAATCTTCTCCTGCTTCGCGGAAACCTCGAAGCGATCCGGAAACTGGTCCTGGCTCAGGTTGGCCACGGCTCTGAAAACTAAGCATGCGCCAATGTGGTGTGCCGGGCCTTTCGCCGGTTGGCTGCATCCACGTCGCAAGTCACAGGAACGGGAGGCCTTGGGCTTTTGGCTCCCGAAGCAAGAAATGCCACACATCGCCCACTGTAACGAGATGCCTCCGTCACTGCAAGTACGCAGACCTACGAGACCTTCCCGTCACGCAGACTTTCCTGCACAGCCACTTCTCGCACGGCTGCCGAAGATGCTGTCCAACCCCTCTAGGACTCTAGGACTCTAGGACCCGCGCTGGATACATTTCTCTGGCTGCTCACCAAAGTGGCTGCCGATCACCAGCTCCTTCCAGTGCCATACATCGTTGTGTTGACAGCAATTACAACACGAAGTGCCTCTGATGGAAAAGGGCTCGCATCCGTAAAGCTATCTTCCGGAAACGCTCTGAAACTCACGACCTGGCCCTGGTCCCTGGGCCCCCGCCTCCATGCCCTCTAAGGCTGGATGGACCTCCTCCTTGCATCGAAGGACGAGGTCAGCCTCTTCGGGTTCAGAGTCGCGGAGCAAGAAAGGAGCTTTCAACATTTTACTTGTTCTGCAGAGTTTAATAACTTATTTAAACAAACGAAACGAAGCATCGTGGAGCCCAGGGTGCTCTGTGGGTCCTCTGTGGTCCTCGATTCCCAAGTCATGGGATGGGTCATTTAGGGGCCTCCTGGGTTGCTACATCTTCAGCCGCGGCCCTTCATGCGGCCTTCTGAAGCGAACCTCTGGCCTCGTCGATCTCACTCGGGTTGTTGCGCGGAGTTACACAGATCTGGTTGTCCTTCTTGCGGACCCGGAACCTCGTCAACGCAGGCTTGCGAAGACTTGTCTGGAACGTTCTGGAACTATCGAGAAGCATCGTGGAACATCAATGTCTGGAACATGCCAAAGCAAGGGGGCTCGCGTGCGGCCGCCACCAGAAACTGGCTCACTGAAGGAGACTCCGTCCGAGAGATTTTGTCGCCGGCTTAATCGCGGAATTGCTAGCTGCAGTGTGCCACTGCCATAAACAGCATCAAAACATGTTTTCAACAGAAGATGATAATTTAGATGGCGATTGCATGATTCACTCGCTGCACGGGTACCGCCATGGATCTGTGGCAGCCGAGACCTACAGGGTGGTGCACCTTCTTTAACCGGGCTGAGATGGCTGAAGCAGGTCGCAGCGGGGCACTTGAGCCAAGCCAAGCAGCTGCTCGGTGTCCTGGCATGTCACCTCCGAGGAAAGAGTGTCAACCCAACAAGCACACACAGACACCCTTGCGTGAACGATCAGAGAAGCGAGCGAGCGAAGGAGAGAATGAGCGAGTTCGCCATCTAAGAAACCTGGCCCGCTGGCCTCGGCAAAAGGCTGCACACACTTCTCGGCGCCGTCTTGCCGACCGATGTAGATCGCCTCCACACCTGCAAAGCAGGGCTCGAGTGCTTTCTTGCAGGCCTCCTCTGCTTGTATAAAGGCATCATGGCCTTGCTTGGACTGGCATTATTCATTATTTCGTTCTAGCTGAAGTTCGGAATGGCCCCTGTCATGTCACTTCCCTCAAAAGTATTTTATATGAAGCACACCACAGAGAAATAAGCTGAAACTGCGGCGGCCTTTCTGCTTGGGCCCTTCCAGGCCGGCCGTGTGGGGATTCGGGCACAGGAACTCCAGGTCCAAACCTCGGAGGGGCGACTCTCCACCCTCATCCTTTCAAGGGTATCTCTCTCTCTCTCTCCTCTCTCCTCTCTCCTCTCTCCTCTCTCCTCTCTCTCTCTCTCTCTCTCTCTCTCTCGCTCTCTCTGTATATCATGTGTATTGATAGATTGGTGTGTATGTATACATATGGTATTTTAAATGGCTATTTATGTACATATACACATACACAAACACACCACGCACACACACACAGACACACAGACACACACACAGAGACACACACACATGGGTCTCCGGTCTCAGCCGGTTCTCGATGGTTGCTTTTTGTGCCTTCTTCTCATCTTTTTTTAGGCTTTGGCTTCAATGATATCCTATTTCTTAAATAGAACCTTGAAGAATTCTTCAATTCTCTGCTAATAGCAACAATTTGGATCTTGACTAGAAAGAACCTCAGGGTCTCAAGCCTTATACTATTATTATAATGCAAGACAAAACGAGCGAGTGAAACTTCTTGCAGGTACAGAGCTATGCGTCCATAGCTCCTTCCACNAGAACCTCAGGGTCTCAAGCCTTATACTATTATTATAATGCAAGACAAAACGAGCGAGTGAAACTTCTTGCAGGTACAGAGCTATGCGTCCATAGCTCCTTCCACCTATTCCGCTAGCTGCGTTGGCTGGCATCACGGAATAGGCTGCCAGCCCCCTGCTTTTCATTGTTCCGCGTAACACTTGTGCAATATTCAAGACAATAGAATACAACTCAAAGTCCTCAGGGACAGGATTGCCACACACACACACACGCACAAATCCCGGTCAAGCCAAGCCGGTTATCAACGGAACGATTAGACAAGCTAGGAGAATCAAGCAATGAGAATTGTGCTAACGGGTGAAGCAAGGGAGAAGGTGGTGAGTAGTTGTAGATTTCTCAAGACCAAACGAAGATCTCAAGCAGGAAAACCGAAGAAACCAAGCCTAAAGTCCCCAAGATCCCCCTAACGCACCAACGTTTTTCAGTGCTTGCAAAAGTTGCCAAGCAATCTATGAATCTTCTCATCGAACTCTTGCAAAGGAACCCGGCAAAGGAATCATCGGTGGTTACCGAAGACGACTAGAAATTGCCAATGCTCCAATGACTGTTTCCATACCACCGGCCCCTGCTTTTGATTGCTTAACAAGGCACTGTACAGTTCTCAAGATAAACATGTACGACTCAGAGTCCTTGAAGACAGGATTGTCACACACACACACATGATCCCGGTCAAATCAGTTCCCAGAAGTCTAAAGACCGAAAGTGACGCCTTCAACATTTTGACTCCTGACAGAATTCTTTGTCTTCAACATTGCTGAATGTGTTAGTGTGAGACAAGAACTCACGATAGACTTGCAAACTTGTGTCGTAGATGACGACAGGCTCTGAACGTTGCAGGCCAAGCACTTGGAAGCTTAGCAAAATTTAATTGGCTGTTTTTCTCCTTCAGGGAGTACGGCTACGCTTGCGCTTCCTAGATGGCGAAGCTTCACTGCATGTCGGAGAAGCATCGTGGTTCGTAGTAGCCGGAGTTGAAGACAAGTTCTCGGAATTGGATATAGACGCTTTCTGGCGTATCCAGCTGTACGTGACTGGAAACCATTCCCAGTACCAACTGTCAGAATCTGATGTTTTCCAACACCAGCGCCATAACACCAAGTTAGCAGGGGATCTGCTACGTTCACGAGAACTGTCCATAATGACTTTCCTAGTCAGATGGAGGACTGAAACAGCTGCAGCGTTACTAAAGATAGCAGAAAGAACTGCAAGCTCAAAGATGATGCAACATTCTTAAGACTGAATAAAATTGCACACGCAACTCTTGTTGATGCCATACCTTGAAACCGCGTCCTTTGTGAAACAATTCTATCCTGACTGCGAGGTCCCTTGACTTGGAATGAATTGCGTAGGGGGCAAAGTATNTCCTTTGTGAAACAATTCTATCCTGACTGCGAGGTCCCTTGACTTGGAATGAATTGCGTAGGGGGCAAAGTATTACCGGGTAAAGAATCAAAATGACGATTGAAGTCATGTAAGATATTCGCAAGAGATCCTCGAATGTCTTTTACGTGATTGAACAATTCCGTAATTGCCTCAGTAAGTTCAGCAGTTTGTTGAGAAAGATCGCGAACTTGATTTTGGATGGANTTACGTGATTGAACAATTCCGTAATTGCCTCAGTAAGTTCAGCAGTTTGTTGAGAAAGATCGCGAACTTGATTTTGGATGGAATCCAGTTGCATCTGCTGAATGCGATGTATGGACTTCCCCTCTTCCTTTTGCTGGATGGTGTCGGCTCGAAGAGATTGAAGTTCACTTTGTGTATAACGAATCCAGCGATCTAGGGCCAAAAGTGGTTCCATTGCTGAGTTGAAATTACCACTCATGCTAGCAAAAGAGACTAAGCTGCGACCAAAGCGGCTGTGCAGGTGAAACGATTGTTCACTTCCTACTAGCTTGTTCAGACCCATAAATATTATGGAAAATACTCTCCAACTGAACCGGCTGAAAATCTCGTCGACTAAGAGGCCAAACGTATTTCCGAATGTTCGCCGTCCTGGACTGAAAAAGCGACGTACTTCGAAAACCAGATTGTAAAGAAGACGGCAGCCGAAATCTCCAACGATCTTTGGTCATAATCATCTCAACGGCGTACGTTGGGGAAATCTGAATATCAAAGCCCAGGAACTCACATTGTACTCCAGGTGTGTTGACTGCTTCGAGTTGTACAGGAGGCTGGTAAAAGTCATCATGTAAAAAGTGTTGAAATGAGGGATGATGTGCAAGTTGCTTGTCGATGAGAACAATGCGATTGTCCACATACCGTAAGCAAAGGAACTTCTCTTTAACAGAAAGTAGAAACTCCTCATGGTGACTGTACCACGTGTGCTCAAGATATGCTACGCTGATGCTAGCCAGTACCGGGGAAATCTGGTTCCCAATTGCTGCTCCGCGTTGTTGTGCAAAAACTCGTCCAAGTATTGNCTAGCCAGTACCGGGGAAATCTGGTTCCCAATTGCTGCTCCGCGTTGTTGTGCAAAAACTCGTCCAAGTATTGTAAAATAACTGGAATCGCAAGCAATTCGCACGATAGGCAAGATGTCTGAAACCAAATCTGATACATACGGGTGCCAGCAGTTCTAGCTTTGCCTTTCCATACCCTAAGCTTGCTATCTTTCTCACGAAGGTATACTTGGCGGGATCACTGTCATACTTCAGCATAAACTGCTGTAACATCCAATTGACCGCAGCAACAATGCGGGGAACTGGAATGCTTGTAAAGAAACCCACCAAGTCCTGGTTAAAGCAAACAAGTTCACAATCGTCGGCAACATTCTGGAAGAACTTCGTGATGTTGTTCATCATCGCGGGAAAGGTTAGCAAACCGAAACTGAGCGGAAGGGTTTCCCGAGAGATAAGGTCTAAGACAATTGCAGCTGCTCGAAAGAGCTTCGCAAATAAGAAGAATTTATAGCTAATGATCGGGCGCGCAACTTGAAATTGCTTCTTCTGCTTTAAGAGAATATATGCCACTGGTAAAGANNCAGTTGAAGCCGAATATCGAAGCACTTCACGTAGTCTTGTAGATATATTCAACATGCTCGCCGGTGAAGCAATATGTCCATGGGTCTTTTGTAGTTGAGGATGTTGTACGCAAAAGTTCAGTTCGAACAAGGACACCTGGGTGGAGTTGTCCAGGACCAAGATTTCTGCAGCTTCAAATGATTGTAAAGAGTATCCTTAATGGACTCAGCTTTGCCTGCTACAACTTGAGTGGAAGGCAAATGAAAAGGAACCAGGAATGTCTTAGATCCCATCATTTGCTGGCGGAGGAATGTCTTGACTGCAGTTTTGAAACCAGTGTGTGCCAGCATCTGAATAACCAACGGCTCGCACTGACGAGGTAGAGCAAGTCCTCTGAACTGAAGAAGCGGCCTAAGCAAAGCTTTGACTCGAGTACGAGGAGGGTCCTCAAGATGATTTGCCAAACGATGAAAAGCAAACACGTGTAAATGAGAAAATTCTGATGATCGTAGTCTTCGGGAAGCATCANCAAAGCTTTGACTCGAGTACGAGGAGGGTCCTCAAGATGATTTGCCAAACGATGAAAAGCAAACACGTGTAAATGAGAAAATTCTGATGATCGTAGTCTTCGGGAAGCATCAAAGGCTACTTGTCCTCCCGCTGCTAGCATCATAAGAAGATCCCAACCCATGGAAGGTGAGACATCAGAAAACAAATAAAACCGTAGCATACCGGTGGTTTGTAATCTTCTTCGTACCTTCTTCCATANAAGAAGATCCCAACCCATGGAAGGTGAGACATCAGAAAACAAATAAAACCGTAGCATACCGGTGGTTTGTAATCTTCTTCGTACCTTCTTCCATAATCGTGAGGACTTGGAAGTGTAGCCCAATGCTGTGATGGTAAGCTTAGTAGTGCGGAAAGTAGATGTTGGATGAAGACGATTGATCCAAGGATGATTGTACATTGGTCGCCAATTCTGAATGATCGAGAGCTCCTTTGACCTTGTGTCAGTTNTGATGGTAAGCTTAGTAGTGCGGAAAGTAGATGTTGGATGAAGACGATTGATCCAAGGATGATTGTACATTGGTCGCCAATTCTGAATGATCGAGAGCTCCTTTGACCTTGTGTCAGTTGCATTAACCAAGTTGAACAAAGGAATAATTGCAACTTCATGTAAAAGATCTCGGGAATGAAGATAATGCATAACCAGCTCCACGTTGACAAATTGTCCTTGTTCTAAACATCGATACTTCCTCCAACGTGCATCTTGTCTGGCGTGTATACCAGTGATTGTACTGCCCACGTAGAACGTCCTATTTTGCAACCATGGGGTCCGTCCGGTAACGTCTGCATTGACATGTAGCAGTGCGTACACTGCAAACTGTCGTTGCANTATACCAGTGATTGTACTGCCCACGTAGAACGTCCTATTTTGCAACCATGGGGTCCGTCCGGTAACGTCTGCATTGACATGTAGCAGTGCGTACACTGCAAACTGTCGTTGCATCATACTTGAAAAACTCTGAAGAGTTGCCTGAGCAAGATGTTGTAACCTTTTCTTCCATGTTTTTACCTGTGAATAATATCCAAAATTATGAAACAACAAGAAGACGGATAGATACGCCACCATTGCTCTGCAGGGAAGACGAAGACTGAAATCCACCTGATGCAAATAACAAGCTNTAATATCCAAAATTATGAAACAACAAGAAGACGGATAGATACGCCACCATTGCTCTGCAGGGAAGACGAAGACTGAAATCCACCTGATGCAAATAACAAGCTTGAATAATAGCCATAAGCGCACTGATCCAAGGACCAAAAATATGAATATCATCAAGCTCAAAGGAAGTACTGACTGTTGGACATCAGTAATCCAGCATGTAAAGAGCAGAAAGAACAACCCTTAAACATTCCAAATCCTTGAGCTTCATTGCCACTGATACTGGCAGGCCCAGAGAACATGCCCTGTCTCGAANTCAGCGCGGCTTTGTACTGATTGTAAACCCTCCATGTTCTTGACTTTAAGGGAAGACCACCACTTCTTGACGTTGGCGGCCGTATGACTGGAGGGGGCCTCAAATGCCAATGGGCGTTCGGTGACGCCAATGCTCATATCGAAAAGATGCTTTGTAAGATCACGCCAAAAGCCAACTTAGCCTCTAGCAATCGAATGTGCTCATCTTTATCCTCATTTGCTAAAGGCTCAAGCTGCTTAATGAGAAAGTTGATAAGGGTTTGCATTTCTCTGCTAGTTTCTTCACCTTTTGAAGATGCAGAAGCAGATACTGGGATGCAATCAGGATGGCGTTTGGCACATTCCCTGGCCAGACTATCAATATCCCAACGACGTTTGGAATCACGAATTGAAGACAATAGACCCGTGGCTAAAATTGACTCATTAATTCTACGACAGAACACAATAGTCGTAAAAGCTCCCGTCGAAAGATGGCGGAGGTAGAAATTGTTCCAACCCCCATATGCCAACTCATGAAGCTTCAAGTCCGAAATCTCTCTTCCCGCAAGTNGGTAGAAATTGTTCCAACCCCCATATGCCAACTCATGAAGCTTCAAGTCCGAAATCTCTCTTCCCGCAAGTCCATGCTTTTGGCTCCAATTGGTAAGCTGAACCTGCTTAAAGAACTTTTGGCCGTAAAGTTCTCTACTGTCGATGCACTGGGCATCAGGCTTGAAATCTGGAGGAAGCTCCTGCTTACGCTTACCCTGAGGGCTTCTCAATTCTTCTGCTTCAGAATCTCCTTGATGCCAACTCTTCCAAGATGATTTACGGCTGTCATTGGAGTACTTGAATTTGTCGTTGTNCCCTGAGGGCTTCTCAATTCTTCTGCTTCAGAATCTCCTTGATGCCAACTCTTCCAAGATGATTTACGGCTGTCATTGGAGTACTTGAATTTGTCGTTGTTGCTCCAAGGATGATTCTTTTCCTTGTCATCGGAACTCCATGATCCTTTTTGATCGAACTTCTGGTAGTCGGACTTGTTCCACCAGCTCGACATGATGGGACGAGATTGGGGCGAATGTTGGCAAAGATAACACTGTCTNATACAAGAAGTATCCAACATTGTAGGAATGCTTGATGAATCTGAACACTCTTTTTGGCTGCCTCCTCAATGCTTGCGAAGAATGTCGTTAACAATTTTCTTGAATAATAGTCCATTGGGGTTGTCGTTTTTGCGCGTACTGTTAATTACCGACAAACAAGCATTAGCCCTAGATGTACGACAACAATCAGCGCAAATACGACATGAAGAATCAAGACAACAAAACGACTTCTTGGACCACTGCTGCTTTGCAGTATCAACCGCATCCATTAATCGAGATCTAGTGCGAACGCGCACAACACGAATAATGGTTCCATCCTTGGGATCCTGATATGTTTCACCAGCGCATACGGGGCTCTTGGAGCTNGCAGTATCAACCGCATCCATTAATCGAGATCTAGTGCGAACGCGCACAACACGAATAATGGTTCCATCCTTGGGATCCTGATATGTTTCACCAGCGCATACGGGGCTCTTGGAGCTCCAGGATGGATACACTAGCTGCTTTTTTATGGGCTCAGGTGATCTTTCCTTGGAGGAAATAGAGCAAGTTGATGCTGAAGAGGAAGATGAAGACGAATCAGTTGAGCTTGATGGTGTGGAAGAAGTCGAATCTCTTCGTCTTTTCTTCGAAGACTTCCTTTTCTTCTTGGAATGATGATGCTTTGATCGATGCCTTGATGTTTGATGTTTGATCTTCTTCTTGTGGATCTTCTTCTTGGCCATTGCAGCTACAGGTTATTCTTTGAACCATAATTGTCACAACCGACTCCAAACGGTTTCAAAGCAAACGGTATCAGAAGTTTAGGTACTGAACTCTCAAAAATGTAACACGAGCACACTACTGGGGAACTAGGATGAAAGTGCCGCACGACCCTATATCCTGAACACTCAACCCGCAAAGCACATCAGGAACCTTAAAAGCTAGACCCAAAGTCCACCCCAAGCCCCCAAACCATCCCCGATCAAACCCGTAAACGAATCTTTGGAACCTTCAAAAGCAAGCAACCTGAACTTTTACATCAATCATCCTGTTCTGCATTTGCTGTGAAACTGAATTCTCCCTAAGCGATCTGCTTGCACGTCAAGCAAGCAAACTGAATCTTTCCAAGATCAGCTCTAATGCACCAACGTTTGTCAGTGCTCTTGCTTTTGACTAGTCCAGCGTTGAAAGATGTGAACTGCTCTAGCCAGGTAGAAGCTCGAGGTAACTTGATATGGTTACCTAAAATGGCTCCAGAAAAATGAATACCATGAGTATTCTTGCCATGAGAANGTTGAAAGATGTGAACTGCTCTAGCCAGGTAGAAGCTCGAGGTAACTTGATATGGTTACCTAAAATGGCTCCAGAAAAATGAATACCATGAGTATTCTTGCCATGAGAATGCATATCTCATATCTCGGCAATCTTGCAAAAGTTGCTCTTGAGTAATCTCCGAATCTTCTCTTCGAACTCTTGCAAAGAAACCTGGCAAAGGAATCAACGGCGGTAACTGAAGACCATCAGAACAACAAGGAAGAATCGTTCCCGTCGCCAATGCTCCAAAAACTGTCTCCAAACCACCAGCATGGTACCAATGATAATACGAGGCAGAATCTCGAGNTCGCCAATGCTCCAAAAACTGTCTCCAAACCACCAGCATGGTACCAATGATAATACGAGGCAGAATCTCGAGAAGTACCGGAAAAGGTAGGGCCTGGCATTCCTTTCAGACGAAACAGCTTGCGGCATCTTCAATGATATCCGAAATCTGAAGATCATTGGCCATCATTGCCAAGGCAAAAATCTGCAACGTCTTAGAATCCATAGGAAACATTGGAGAGTGCTTTGCCACTAAAGAAATCAACTCTTTACAGAAACTTTGCAATTGATCCTCAGGAATCTTCAAAGCCCTGTCCAGAATTGGCTGAATAAAAGTTCGTCTTTTCTCATAAGTATTGAGCTCAGAAAGTTGGTAAGGCTTCCAAGTGCAGGATTGAGCAACGTTAATGGCAATGTACCCATGAGCGGAGCAGGCTTTGGAATCTGAACATTTTGAGACTCTTGCAACTCATACTGAATGTCTTCCTCTTTGCCCACTGGATNAGGCTTTGGAATCTGAACATTTTGAGACTCTTGCAACTCATACTGAATGTCTTCCTCTTTGCCCACTGGATGAATAGGTCCAGAAAAATAGCGCTTGCTAAGAAGCATACGCCTGTCGTGGCTAACACCATCCACAGGGTTGGAAACGTTCATAGTACCAACAATTGGTGCAAAGGATCCAGAAGGTACTGCAACTGCATTTGTTGGTGGTAGTGGCGGAAAGGATGGCGGATATGGAGGTAAAGATGGTGGCTGCGGAGGTAAGGTAGGCGGCGCCGATGTTGTAGCTGCATTCTGACCTTTATGTAATCCATAAAAAGTCAAAACACATCAAGAACAATCCGAAATCAACAAGACCTCAAAACTGAAAGGAGCTATAATGACTCAGAATGACCATCATTGCGAGAGGGGCGTGCTCTAGCAACAGATTGCATCATACTTGCTCCCCTCCAAATGGAAGGGGGTTCTCGCGTACCAATCCAACCATGAGGAGGNTTGCGAGAGGGGCGTGCTCTAGCAACAGATTGCATCATACTTGCTCCCCTCCAAATGGAAGGGGGTTCTCGCGTACCAATCCAACCATGAGGAGGATCATCACTACGTCGATGTCGATGTCGACGTCTAGAGCATGATCTTCTAGAATCTCGTTCCCTCCTTCTTGGAACAGATCTACTCCTCGCCCTTCGATTTGATCTACTCCGTCTTCTGCCAGTAAATCTACTTCTTGAAGTCGAATTTGGACGATAAACATTGATTTGCACCGACGGCATGGCGAGTATGATGAAGTACAAGATGTAACAAGTTTATTAAGGTGAATTGTGAAAGAAGACATTCAAATGCAAACAACAGTGTCAATGTCTGAAACAATCACTGATTCTTTATTCTTTGCCTGCCGTCGTCTTGAGCACGAATGCTACAGATTGAATGGAAACGATGAAACGGGACGCGAAGGACGACATAACGATGTGAGTTGTATTGCAACCAGAGTGATGATGAATTTCAAACAGCTACCATCTATAAGATTATTCTTCACTCTGAAAACGACGTACGTTGGGTGCTTGTTGGGTGGCGAAGACGACTTGGGTATGCTTTGGGATGCCACTGTGTGGCGTCTTGAGTTGGATCAACTTTGGATAGGATCAGCTTAGGGACACCACGCATGGTGTTGTACAAAGATGATTCTATACAATGGATCAGCTTGGGGCAATCATTCAATCGAATGATCGTGGGTATTCTTTGATGTGGAGCTGCAACGTTTGGGTAAGCTTTGTTAATAGTCTGATACACCTCAACGAGACGTACCAGAGTTGGGTGATTATTGGCTGGGGCCCCAGCGGCTGGGGTATTCTTGGGATTGCGTGAGCCTTTAAAGAGCCTTGGGTACTTGGAAGAAGTCTGGTCTGACACCAGAAGGTAACGAACTTTATGTCGGGTATAATTCGGCTATCTTGTTGGGTATGCTTGGCGGGGACACCAGTGGTATCCTTCACGACTGGCCCTTTGTCAGAATTACCAGCCGGTACACACATGGGTCTCCGGTCTCAGCCGGTTCTCGATGGTTGCTTTTTGTGCCTTCTTCTCATCTTTTTTATGCTTTGGCGAATGATATCCTATATCAAAAATAGAACCAGGAAGAATTCTTCACTTCTCTGCTGATAGCAACAATTTGGATCTTGACTAGAAAGAACCTCAGGGTCTCAAGCCTTATGCTATTATTACAATGCAAGACAAAACGAGCGAGTGAAACTTCTTGCAGGTACGGAGCTATGCGTCCATAGCTCCTTCCACCTATTTCGCTAGCTTCGTTGGCTGGCATCACGGAATAGGCTGCCAGCCCCCTGCTTTTAATTGTTCAGCGTAACGATTGTGCAATACTCAAGATAAGAGAATACGACTCAAAGTCCTTAGTGACAGGATTGCCACACACACACACACGGACACACGGAAACGGACACGGACGGACGGACAGGTTGGAACTGAAACACAAAACGGGAAGCTTGACCTGCAACCGCCTTTTCGTTTTCCAGTCTGGCAATGAAGACCAGCTGCTGCAATCCAATCCAACTCGCCACAACGACACGGAAAGCAACGCAAGCACAGCAAAATGATCTTAACCCATTCTTGTTGTGCGTAAGGCATATCATCGTTGCCGCATTTAGGACGCAAAGGTGGGAGGCTCGTGTCATGAGACCACTACTACATGCCTCTCTCAGCGCGTCTCCGTCTCGCTGTCCTGCTGTGTCCATGTACACCCAGACACCCAGACACTCAGCGCGGCGGGGCATGCGAAACCCCGGGAATAGAACGGCACGAGTACGGAGCGTGACAAGATCCTCACATTCCTCCAGGTAGCTCGCGGGCACAAGGGTCAGAGGCCAGCCAAATGAGTACGAGCACACTTGTATAAAAAGGCCCTGGGGTGGTGCTTGCAAATACTTGCACCACCGGTTCTGGCACCACGGTATCGAGTTGGGTTTGGAATGACTTTTTCTGACTTGGACACATCACGCAGGTTCATGCGTTGAACCCGCCCAGAAAAAGGGAGCCAGGCAGTTGCAGACGATGTGCCAAGCAGCTAGGTCAATGCTCCTCGGCATAAGGAAGTATTTTCGGTGAGTCGGCAGCGCTTGGAACACGGGCGTCAATCCGACGGGACAGTTCTTTACTACTGACTACTTGTACTTGTAACACCCTGCTGGCGCTGAGGTGTCATTCTGGGCCGGAAATGATTCTTCCGGGACGCTGAAAATCGTTCGGCGAACCCTTTCCGAAGAAGGGTGCCAGATGGCTCACACCGGATGAGCGCAACTGCTAAAGGGTGCTTCTTTGGTGACCTGTTCAAATGATGGAGACTTAGCAACTGATCTCCGGGAGGCCGGAAAAATCATGTTGGCCGGGCCTTTGTCCAGCCTACGGTCATGTGCAGTTAGATATTCAGAGTATTTCGGACAGCCCATATGTGCAATTAGATATTCAGAGTATTCCGGATGGCCCATGCACCAACAACTCCAGGGCCGTGATCATGACCAAAGGAAGCATCGGAGCCTGCTTCTTGGGAGCAGCCCAACATGGCCTGTGGCACGGTGCGTGCCCAAGGCAATGGAAGCCGTTCTTGGATCAAGAATCACGCCGACAGGGTTAAACCAGGGGGACAAAGTCGCCGCAACACAGTAGTCGTGCAGCCTCCGCCACTCACGTGCTTTCGGATGGTCGAAACCATTAGATATCACGTGACACAAACAATGAAGAAGTGCATTCAGATCCACTTAGATGCATACTGCGCGTGCACCCCGCTTCCCCCAACTTCCCGAAAGCGGGGTCTTGAGTTCCAAAGCATGGATATAGGTTGCTTGTTTGTGCTCCCTTCCAATTCCGGGATGCTCAGACTGTGTTATCTCGTGCACAAGTGTCACCATTTCAACGGCCCCGACATGAGTTGTGGATGGAGTTCAAGGGCCAGGCAAAATTTGTTCTTCAAGGTCTAGAAACATGGTGGGTAGTCGCTCGGAACCTTGATTCATAATGTAGACAGGAACAGAACCGAATGAACGGCAAGCAACGGAAAGTCAACCCCGGAACGCCCAGAACGGAACGGCGACAGCCTGAAACACACCACTCGCAGGTACGTTTGCACTGCAAGCATAGAAGCGGCTTCGTTGGCTGGAGACTTCTGTGATGCACTCCAGCCCCCTGGACCCGCATAAGGCCCTTTGGAACAGGGATTGACACACTAAGGCATCCATCGCGCAGCCACTCATCTGTTGGTTATCAAGCACTGCTTGATGTATCTTGAAAGCATGAAACTTTCAGGGGTTCCGGAACCTGTCTGGCCTCAAGGCTGATCAGTTTGGTTCTGTTAGTCTGTACAGGACAACAGAGACCCTCAAAGGCATTCAACAACTGTAGTACATTGATCATTCCAGCTGCACACCCGGTGCCCAGGAACTGATCTGCAGGTACGTTTTCCTGGCTACATCATACAGAGCTTCGTTGGCCCGAGCTGTATTATGTGCCCTCGGGCCCCCTGCAAGAACGCAATAAAACATGCTCGAAATTTTCGCACGTTCGATCAGCTGATGTGCTAGGTTGTTGCAAAAACTCTGTGTCCTCTTGGTAACAGAGGTCCACACACACACAAGAAGCCAAATTGGCATTACATACTACGGCCTGTACTCGAGTCGAGGACGATTTTCGTCCGAAGTGTTTGGGTGAATGTATATCGGCTCTGCCCATTCAAAAGTCAAGGNATACTACGGCCTGTACTCGAGTCGAGGACGATTTTCGTCCGAAGTGTTTGGGTGAATGTATATCGGCTCTGCCCATTCAAAAGTCAAGGGTGCTGCATTGTCGATGGTGTTGAGCTTGAATATAGTACGGCTGATGGTTGCCATTCAGCTTGAGTCGAAAAGTACGCTTTGTTAAATAACAGCGTGGATGGCTTAGCTCTTGACAGATGATTTGTTTCAAATCATCTACAATTCCATCAGCAGGTATGTTGAAGCACGCTGATGTAATGCCATGTCCGAGTCCGTTCGGTGGGAGATTCTCCACCCAGAAGCTCCGAGTCTTTTCTGGTGGGGGCAGATGCTTGGGTTGGCGAGCATCTTCTTTGTCGCCATCAGTGGGCAACGAAGTCTGAGCTGCATCCCGCTTCATGGCGAGAAAACACAACCTCAATAGGCAAGCTAACTGAAAAAGAGCTGCACCGAAAAGACAGTTGCTGAAAAATAACATGTGCAATCTAACCAACGAAGTTTGGTATCTTGCACGGAACTTTGTTCATGTGCGCGACAATATTTTTTCCCTCCTACAATATGTTGTCCAGGATTTGGTGAAACTTCTTGTTGTTGCTACGGCCGGATTTTGGTAGAGTTTTGATGACATTTAACATAAGCCCGGCACGACGAGATCTAATCTTTGATGCTCGTGACATAACCGTCAATGAGGCAATTTACAACAATAGTGTCGAAACTTGTTCCAATTCTGCAACAAGGCTGCTTTTGCCTTGTTTTATTGTGGACAGCTTTGTCTGTGGTGCTGTACACCCAGGCTCCATCACGAGGATCGTACTCAGCAACAGTGATCACTCGAGATTTGTGACATTGCGACAGTGAAGACGGAACTACAATTATTGCTCTGGGTGTCGGCTTTTCGACTTCAGAGCAAGAAGATGAAGAGTTCGAAGATGAAGAGTTTGAAGTTGAACTCGAACTCTTGGAAGTAGATGAGCTGGAACTGGATTCACCAGAAGAGGAAGTAGGACGCCGCGGTTGTCGAACTTTTCAACGATGACATTTCACCATGGCGTTTGCATAACAAACAGAGCTTAAAGCTTGAACCGAAGGGTTCAGCTTGCCGAGCATGCTACTAGAGCACACCAGCTTGCTCAATATCAACTGCTCGTCACCAAGCAGACCAGGAGCATGCTCTNCCGAGCATGCTACTAGAGCACACCAGCTTGCTCAATATCAACTGCTCGTCACCAAGCAGACCAGGAGCATGCTCTGTGATTTTTGTCACAGGGTGCAGTTCAATCGGTGAGATGCAATCGAATTAAAGCCTCAGACTTCCCTCTTCACTTCGGAAGGGCCTGCGGATGGCATCTTCGATGCCTGGCCAGCTGACTCCCCAATCATTGCCATCTCCAGTATCAAAGGTGACTGCATTTCGGGCTTGGGGGTCACTGGAGCTGCTCATTGGTAGCTGAGCACTGTGGGTGCTGGACAGAACCCAAATTCGACCGATGCGGCCGGCAGCCTCTCGAACAGCCCAACGTTTGTCACCCGAAGGTGAGTGGACCAGTGACCACGGCCTGGGAACAAGGTGCTAGCAGCACTGGCCGAGGTCATGCTACTGCATCCTGGCAACAAGGCTTCGAAGTTTTCGCACATGGGCATGGAACAGAACTGAGCTCGAAAGCTGGGTCCCTGGGTCCAAAAGCGTTTCTTCCCAAGAGTGAAAGTTGTGAACAAACTTCTTGATACTCTGATGTGGTACCTCTCTGAGGCTGTTCTTGGGAACATGAAATGAAGGAAACAGTTACATGTACTGGTGAAGGAGGCTCTTCAGCCTTTCACACGACGAAGTAAACTGTGGTTGACCCAGGGGCGGGTCTGGATGTCTGGGGCCAATGCATCTTGGCGCGGAACTTCACAACACCTTTGAGCACTGCGCCCGGTTTTGCGGGGGATTTCAAGGGTTCGACTGAGCTTGATGAGGGTATACAGTATCTTCCTCATCAGCAGTCTTCCTGGATCTGAGAAGCTTCGAAGTTTCGAAGGCAGCTCGAGTGCGAAAGCCAAGTTTAAACAGCAATCCCCAGGCTAGTTCGCGGGAGTCTTTGATAAAGAATCTCTGATTGCGACGATGCGTGCACTTGTGCAACTTTCGCCACAACCTCAGGCCAAAAGTGCCGTACAGTAAGGCTCGTCTCTTTGATGAGATTCGGAAGCCGAGGTCTGTCTTCTTGAGAAGAGTCATTGCTCTCGGATAATTCAAAGGTGCTTGCCACTGAGCAAGGAGCTCGTGTTCAGCGACCCAGGCCGACTGGTAGTATGACTTCAGTGGCACCAAAACAAATTGAAAAAGATTGTCATTGGATGCCCAATACCTCAATGATAGCTCAGCATCCACAAACTCAGTCTTCTTGAGTCTCCTGTCAAGTGGCGCTTGGCTGCACCGACAGCAGTGCCTCCCACGTACAATTTTCCCACCCGCCCAGCTGACAAAGTCGCACCGCGGGAACTCGTCCGAACATACAATAAAGACGATGGTCGGTGGTAGCCAGTCCGAAAACGGCTGCAATCAAAATCAACTTGAAACATGCAATACACTGTGTTCGGCTTCTCAAACAATGAGTAGTGCAAATCATCCGGATGCACTCCGAACACTTCCTGGAGTCTGTGGAGGATTCTGGGCCGATGGTCGCCCACTGTAAACGATAATCCGGGTGCTGCAAAGTGAAACAGCAGAATAAGGCACATCAGTGTGTGCACCCAGATCAGTGGGGATCCCATCTCCAAACTCCAGCTGTTAAGCTGCTGCACTTCCCATGGTACACACAGCCGGTGCGAGTCTCTTACGAACTGCAAGAGGCTGGGTGTTGACCTGCTTGGCTTCAGTTGCTAGTCAAGCCTGGTACTGACAAGCACACATATGATGTGGCCTATGACTGCGTCGTCCATGACGAGGTCAATGATGATGGTGTTCATGGCTTGGGGCTTAAATTAAATAGGCTTAAAGTGAGGTTTAGGATTTTGAGTTGCAGGCTTCAGGATTTAGTGGCAGGGATAACATGTCATAATCTTGTGTATAAACCGAGAAGAGAAGGCTTCAAGATTCAGAGATACATATGGTTTGGCTTGAGCTCATGGCTGCCTGCAAACTACCGAATCAATTATAAAAACCGACTATATTTTGTTACTTTCAAACCCCCTCAAATTGTATCTTTTGACCGACCCTGCATAACAGTGGTTAAATTGGTGAAAGACATCCTGTCTGCATGCTTCTTCTGCATACCTCACAGCCGTTTCGGCGAGGTCTTGCTTCGATTGGCTTTGCCGCGAAACTGGCTCTGATGTTTCTTAAGCCACTTGTCTACTGCTTCCTTGGTGACTGAGCTGGGCACGGAGCTAGGCTGAGTAGCGAACTCTTTTTCCAAAATTTGCTCAGCCGGAAATTTTGCTGTTGTGGTTGGCAGGGATGGTCCATTGCTCGGACTGCCTTGGGTTGTTCTCGGCTTCTTCTCCGGTCTTAAAGCAATTTCCCGCAGCTTCCTCTTGGCTTTTGCTAGTTCTGCACTCTCGGGACTCTGTGCGTGGGTGCCGGAGCATTCGACTTGAGTGTTGAAACAATTTCACCCAGCAGCGTTTGCATGAATCTCGCCGACTCCTTGTGTTTGCCAGGCGGGGCTGGGCCGTGAATGTTGGCCGCCACGGCATCAAGATCGATCGATCCTGCCTGATATGGCGAAGCAGATTTGACACGAAAACTACATCAGAAATGGATTTCACTAACACAATGCGTTGGATAAGCAGCAGAGACTGAAATCATCGAGTCCCTTTCGTGTCAATTCTGTTACACGAAGGTCAGCAATGATCTTACCGGCTAGTCCGTTTTTCATGGACCATGGTGTGGATTGAATGCTGCGAAAGAACTTCTTGTTCGACACCGAATTGCTGTCGCAACACTCCCAGTCAGGGGCAAGCGATGATGGGATTGAAACATTTCCACTCGGCACCGACGATTACGAAGGTGGCGATGATCCCGAAGGTTTACTGGGTCCCCGTTGCCAGTCGCGGTTGTTCCAACCCGACGATCTACTCTTTTCCCAGGATGAACTTCCCCATGGCGAGTTGGACCAATCACGGTTCCACGACATGGTGCAATGAAGTGTTCGGAGCTGAAATCGTGATCTGCGGATAGTAAAGCCGGTGGTTCCATCCGGTCTGAAAAAGGTCGAGACCTGCAATGAAACCTGGCATCAAAAGCTGACATGAAGCCAGTAACGAAAACAACATCGCGACAGACTATATCGAATGCCGGCACCATCAGAGCCGCAATTTTAGTCGGACCTGGCGGCTCCACTTCCGGAGCCAATCACAAGATCCCTGCCTTTATCGCAACCGACCTGGCAGGTGCATGCACGGGCTAGCACGATAAACGAATGCAAGACCAGATTGCAACTACCTGTGTCACACTTAGGCATCCATCTCGCACCCACTCATCTGTAGGTTATCAAGCACTGCTTGATGTATCTTGAAAACATGAAGCTTTCAGGGGTTCCGACACCTGTCTGGCCTCAAGTCTCAGCAATTTATTTCTTTGCTGAACTGCACATGGCGACTGCGACCCTCAAGAACTTGCAACGACTGTTGTACATTGATCAATCCAGCTGCACACCCGGTGCCCGGGAACTGATCTGCAGGTACGTTTTCCTGGCTACATCATACAGAGCTTCGTTGGCCCCGAGCTGTATGATGTGCCCTTGGGCCCCCTGCAATCCATACATGGTACTCTTGGTCACAGAGTTCCACACACATGCACCGCCCGCAGTCTTCTGTATACCCACAGGTCCCGGTCACCCTGCCACCCGCCCGCCCACCCGTCCACCCACCGACCCATCCACCCACCCATCAACCCACCCAACCCAGTCCCTGCAGGCAACCGCCCCACATTGGTGATGCACTCCACGCCTGCACACATGCATAGCACTATGGTTGCGTATGGTTACTTACTTAACGTTACTTACACTGCCGCTAGAACGGGACCCGAGCGCCGCACATGCAGCGATTCACAAATGAGAGGGACAGAGAGGGAGTGAAGAGTAGACAGAGAGCGAGGGAGCGAGAGAGAGAGAGAGAGAGACACACATACGGACGTTCGCGCAAGCGCTGAGAGTGTCATTCTGACTAAATGTCGGCCCAAAGCTGCTCTCCAAATCAACAATCCACACTCCCCACATGCCTGCACCGTACGCCAAATTGCTGCAGAGCCCTCCCAGCCGTCCGTAAACAATCTACCATACACAGAAGCTAAATGTAGGCCTGCTTGGACGCTTGCGACTGGCCGTCTTTCTGCGCAGCCAAAGTCAGCATGGGGAGCATCGTGAGCAGTTGCTCCTGGCCCTGCCTCGCGTTGCGAACTCACAGACGGGAGGGAGCAGGAGAGGGAGGGCAACGGCAAGCGACAAACACAAACACTGTCACTCAAAGGATCGCCTTTGACGTGTTCTTTTTTCTTGGCACGACAGGAAACCGCCCTGAACCATCGCCCTATCTCGCTGGTCCCTGGATGTCCATGGACGTACATCATCGCCTGAGTAGAGCTTGGCCGGCTTCCGTGTGAAGCCTCGGTACCGCTGCAAAGACGACATAGGAGACATCGCGTCAAGCGCCGTCAAGCGGCAAACAAACTGTGCAGCAGGGAAGCAGTTCCGGGCCGGATCTCAAGACAGTTTCCAAGGGTACTTTCCTTGGCTCTGCAAAGCAGAGAGGCAAGTCGCGACAGTCGTGATGGCTCTCAATATGAAGGTTGAAACGAGGAACAGGTCTGCCGACGCAGCTCCGAAAATTGATCCCTGCATCCTGCCTAGCCTAGAACCCAAATGTCGCCAAGAAGTCGAAACGAGTTCAAGTCATGTCTGGCGAGTCTCGCGATTTTGTTCGATTCAACTCCCATTGCTTCAAGCTGCTTCTTCGTATAGCTGCCTCCATCAGGTTGCAACTCGCTCAACATGCTGCCGTCCACATGTCCTGTCCCGAATTCTGCCAACACAGTTCACCTCCGTGTCAGCACCTCCAAATGCTAAACATTGACAAGCTGAGGAGACTCGACAAGACTGCCAAGTCGGATGGCTGATGCTACCAGTAGAAGATCTGTTCTAGCAGATTCCAGCACCGGTCACGCCTAGCTGGTCATGCAGGTCAACCAGCACTCGAGGACCCCTTCCACGAAAGTCCGAGAGCAGGGATGAGCCGTAGTTGAGAAACTCACGTGTGTCAAAGGCAGTGCTCCTCGGCTGCTTGCAGAAACTCGGCTGCTTACGTCAGTGGTTCTACTCATTGATCCCACCTGGTCACATCGTCATAGAACTTGCGAGGCAAAGAAGCTCTGACTTGCCTCCACCGTTTGCTGCAACCTCGCTGGCCTTCCATGCTTTCGAAGTTGAGTTGGTGATGAATCCTGAATTGCTTTCCACACCGCTTGTGGACTTCGTTTGCTACGTGGACTCGGCAGCAAGTATCAGATTTTGGCTGTAAGCAAGCGCAACTTCAGACCGTGCGAATCAGACCGGTCCAGGCGGAAGTTACAGGGACAATAAACGGACAAACTTCATTGCAAGAACACTCTTCACAGAGGTGATTCAACTCTTCCCAATCCAAAGTCCAGAACCGTCAGGCTTTCCATCTCAACCCCTAGCCGCCTCCCAGGGCAGTGGATTGAGCCAGGTACCAACAGATGGGAGAGTGGCCCAAGCATTTTCAGACTGCGCCTCGGACACGCGTCGAATAGCAAAGCCAGGAGTTCAGATAGGAAAGCCCAGTTGTGCTGTGGTGAGCTGCGGAAGGCCCAGTGCACTAAATGCAAAAGTACGTTACCACCGACTCGTACCTTCCAAGCACTTTAAACTCCATCAAACAACTGCCGACTCATCCACGGCTATCTGTGCTTCCCTCCTCTGTGCACTGTACTGCCTCGAATGCAGCTGCTTGCGCGGCGACCGCCGCAGCCAGATGTTCCTCTCGAGGACAAAATGGCTGCAAAAGCGTTTCTCACCGAAGGTGGAGCATTTGGAGCTATGCACTTCCAGTTAACGCAGACCCGCCACGATATTCAGTCCTGTAGCACCCGGCCTCACAACCCCATTTACAACTGCTTCAGTTTGAGATGTTGGCCCTGCACATGTGCTACAGAACGCAGACAATCAGGACCCGCGTCACAGCATGTCGTATTGCGCTTCGCCCAAAAGCAGAATCCGCCGTTCGTCGCTTTCCCGTTACCTGATGTTCCAGTCGGGTCGCGGCATAGCAGGGGATGAAATGAGGTCGGGCAACATGTTCTGCCACGCTTCCTTAGTGACAGTGGAGTTGTCGAGAAGACGCGGTAGCAAGCGCCAGGGAGGTACTTTCATTGCCACTATAAGCCGCTGTATTCATCTTACATAGCAGTGAGGCACGTCCACAACATGCATCTTGAAGAACCTTCTCTGCCGAAAACCCAAACATGCAAAAACTTGGGTGTCCGCCAACCCCGTCTGGTCGGATCTCTTCGACATTCCAAAGCTTTCCCCATCAACTGTCGATTGCCGGGATATGGCTTGGCCCTTTAACTTGTTGTTTGCTTTCATGCCTCCTCTCAACGCAATCCCAACTCAAACCGACCCGAGCTTCCGGACTGCCCCTCGCGCCCAAGCGCCGCCACCTCCATCCCGGCAATCCTGAGTTAATTCAGTATCTCATGGCCCGAAACGTATGCACGACTGCAGATTGTATGCGCGCACTTGCCGCACAAATCAGTGAGTCTCCACAGTTCGCAGGTCACATTACCCCCGAGTCCTTCTGAAAAATTGCCAATCCCCCCTGTCAACCGGCTTATCCCTCGCATCGCCCAGCCCAGGGACATCATGTGGAGCGACTTGCTTGTGGTGGGGTCCAGTATGACCGCTGTGCAGACATGCCTTGCATCCGGGCCATTTTGCACATAGCCCACGCAGGACCACAAGGCAAGCAACTCCGCTAACAGACCTATAGCGAACAGTGACCGCCGCGAGCAATCCCCCACACTTCAGAAGAACTGCTGGCAAGGCTGCCTGTAATCATGAGCCTGCATGGCCTTTTGCAGCGGTGAGAAGGCAGTGGATAGAACGGTGCTCACCTAGGGTCATGCAGAATTGTATTGAATGGTTTGCCATGAACCGGAGCTTCATGTCTGCCTGAGTAAATATTTCTAATTATCTAATTGTCGACCAACTGCAGGACGGCTGCTTTCGTGCATGCCCAAGCCGCCTTTCTATTGTTATCGTTCGGGTCTTTGGGGTTGGCCGGCAAGCAGGCCACCACATCCTGGGCAGCAGAACAAGCACGCGCTTCTCATAGCAGCTCATTTGCAACAGTTCATGCTACTCCATGTATCCCCGTGCATGTTGCCCAGCGAGGGAATCCCGCCGCGGTCTCGCAGTATGGATTGAAGGGCCGAGCAACGTGTTTTCAGTTGATTTTCCCACAAGCCCAGCTTACAAAGTCGCACCGCAAGCCTGAAGCTCCTCAACATCCGCAAGCCAATACTCCTCCGGCACCACAAGTGGCCAAGCAACCCCGGCTCCACGAGACGGACGAGGAACAAAGAAGTAAGGTCCATGACAGCCCTATACGCCATACTATTCTGAATTTGCACGACATGGTCTGAATTTGCACGAAATACGCCAAGACTCCATCTTGTTGATGAATCGCGCCATGTGTGGAACTAGCCTCTGAAAGGCTGCCGCGAAGGCTGCATCGCCCAAACGCGGGGTCCCCCAGGTGACACACCTTGCATTTGGACACATTGTGATGACCTTTCGTCTTCGTCGGTTCTGAGCCGGGCCCAGGTATAGCTCAGTAGCTCCAACCCTGTTAGCCTTACCATTTACTTTCGCTGCCCTCCCGTCCAGTCGTGGCCAGGAGCCAAGCTTCCCAACCGAAGTTGTGCACAAAATCGTAGGCACACCTCAGTCACAAGGCACCTTGTCCTGAGACGCCTTGCAGCTGCAGTTGACACACGTACTTCTGGTGGTATTATCAAGCACGGCCGACATGCCATGTCCTTATCAAGCCATGTTGAACTTCAGCTTAGCTGCAGCATCGCTAGCGCACCGCCGAGACTGTGCCCCGTGACGCGCATGCGGAGGGAAGCTTGTTGGGTCAGGCCATGTTCCTTGGCAAGACGGCAGTGACGGCAGAAGCTTCCAAGGCAGTCCACACGCATGCCAATGCCACGGCAAGTGGGCGCATGACAACTGCATCCAGAAAGCTTGTCACAAGTACCGGCAGAAAGCAACTGAGCTGCATTCAAGCAGTCGCGGATCTTGTCCAGCAGTACAGTTCGAAGACTGAGATAGGCTTTCTGACAGTCAGAGCAACCGCTCGACCACAACTCGAAAGACGCGAAGAAAACAACCCGCGAGCCTGGAACCCTTGGTGGACCATGCCAGCCTCTCCGAGACTCTTCTAAGTTCTAAGCATCACCACCATCAGTAGAACCAACACAGCAACAGCAACGCGGCAATCATCAAGCTGGAGTTTAGCAGCGATCACGCCAGCAGGGTTTGCCTTTTGTCGGGGGCTTCTGAGGCATGGTTGTTCATTGCCTGAGCTTTCGGCCTTGAGGTTACTTTGGCACTTGGGTGCGGGCTAATGACTCTTAATGGCCCTCTATCGCAGTCACCCCCCATTTCGAGGTCATCTCAATGTCGTCCAGGGCAGGCCGTCTGCGACCGGTCCTGAACGCACCCCCCTCAAATAGCAGTAAACTGCTTTCGCCATGGTTCTGGCAGCGCCTACATTCATGCACCATAGTTACCATAGTTCCTTGATTTCAAATCATTGGCGCATGCTCGCTTTGTCAGGGTGTCAAGAGTCAAAAGTTTTCACCTCCAAATCGGGAGATCGCAATCCCTGGACGCCGGCCCAAATGCACGTTTTACGCAAAACCCGGGGCCGGAGCCTCGCCCAGGCTTCTAGTGGGCCGCTCACAGTTGCCGCTCCAATGTCGAAGTTATGGTTCAACGAGTTTGCAAAGGCTATCTGGGACATGGCAGGGCACGAGTGGCACGAGGCATCGCGATGCCTGGCTGCCAACCTCGCAAGGCACCAGCGAGGTGGTGAAGTTCGTAAGCCTGGGACAAGCGAAATGCAAAACCAAGATACAAAACCAAGTGGAGTACCTACAAAACCAAGAAGACTATCTCTGATGGTGCTTTCCTGGTCGTCCGCGACCCTCACTCCGAAACCAAAGTGTCAGCCCTATCAGCAAACAGTCCAGCGAAAGGCCGAAAACAAATCCCGTAAATATCGACCTAAGAATTCCGTCAATGCTCCTGCCAGCAACCGCAACAGCCGGTGCAGTTTCTCGGCCACGGGATCGCAGGGACGTCGCTGGCTAGTGATATTACTGTGGACCTGCCTTGTCCGAATGAAGTCATGTCTGCCTGGTTTCCTATACCAGAGTTCAGAACATGGCACCAGTTGGCAATACGGTCGGTGCCACGAAAAGCCAGCTCCAGCTCGGCCTGTGGCGAGTGCTACAAACAAGCTGTGAGAAAGGAACAATCCATACGAAAACCAGAAACGACCTCTGCCGCACCGCCGCGACGCAACCGGCCGACGAGTCGCAACGCTGAGGTCTCCTGACGCACATTTACACATTGCTCGGCTTTCACCGGCCCCCGCCGTTTGGAATTCTTGGGCATCGTGCCGGCTCGCACTAATCATCGAAGTCCGCCAAAGGCACGAGGGCACACCCTCGCACAAGGCTCCTGAAAGAACTTCACTGCATCAGGAGACGAGCTCGTACATTCCCAGAAACCATGTGTTGAGTCGACCTTGGTGGAGCTTGCGATCTTCTTGTCCTTGCATCCACAGGATTTCACAAGGCTTCCTGTTCCAAAAGTTAGTGCCGTGTGCTGTGTCTGGCGTATGCTACCGCATTTTGCCGTGGCAGCTGCCAGCCGAGGCACTGGCCCATGGCAACCCCCTCTGGCCGGACAGAGCCGCACCCAGTTGCGGTGCACCCGGGCGGTGGTAATTGGGTTGCTTCTAGCAGCACCCTAAGGGCACAAATGTACGAATGCCAAGGTGACTAAGTTCAACGGCAACGGACAAATTGGATGCGTTCAAGTGTAAGTGGGTGTGAAGGGTACGCATAAGGGCCTAGCGGGAAAACAGCTTGCAAGCAACAAGTATGTCGTGGAAGGACCGGTCATGTAAAGTCAAAACATTGCTGAAGCACTCGACTGTTCGGAATTGCCTCATGTGGCGTGCCGTGAGCACCCAGCTGCCCCTGATGCCTGCAGCCCGGGTACTTCCACAAATTCGCTAGCAATGTCGGGAGGAAGGCGGTCTCCACAAAACAGTCTGATGCAGTCGTTGTCTGAGTCCCCATGGAAGTCACCTGAAGCCGCGAACATGTTGGCACGCGGGGCTTGTAGATGGGAGAGCAACTTGCACATCCAGCACGAACATCACCTTTGTGACAGTCGTCGCGAGCCAAGGCAATGCAGTCAAGGCTCAATATGAGAGAGCACATCTCCACAGCTCTTGCTGCAGATACCTCAGGATCGCTGTCACGACCCACAGAATATCCCATCTGCTTTTGGCCAAGGCATTCGTCGTGAAACAGGCCGCATGTGGATCATGTGGCCACCGGACGTAACTCTTGGAGCTATTCCCGACTGTTTCACAGGTGCTGATGCGATGAGGAGTGACGACATTCGTAGGCTCCCAAGCAGTTCACCCGCAACTTGCGACACAATTCAGGAGGCAGGGACATGGCTGTGGACTCAGGGGTCTTAACTTCTGAACTGCCGGGCGACTGCGGGGTTGCCAACAGCTGGGAGGCGAAAGCCGACATCAGAAGGGCTGTGCCGGCGGGATACGTGATGGTCCTCGGGCAGCTGGATCGTACTTGCTCATGCCCACTAGGTCACTAGGTGCGAACTGCAGGCTTGAACTTGGACAAGGGTCTGTCCAGTAGGCAATCACGTGGCACGTGCAAAACTAACATGCTGCCAAGAAGCACGCAGAAGGCACGAATAAGAAAAGCACATGGTCCAGCCACAGAGTCAGCCACGGCATGGGCTAATCTTGCCACAAGTGAAACTCAGATCTGTGTACTGTCCGTTGCATTGACACAGCATGTCTCAGCCTACCTGTCTCTGCGAACACCACCCCATAATGGCCCACAACCTCGCACCGATCACATCAGCAACATCCAATGGTTGCGATCATGGTAGAATTGGTAAGCGAGACCGCATAGCAGAACTTGCGCCCGAAAAGCTTGCATCGCTAAACTCAGTCGATCACATCTTCTACAACACGCACGTCTAAGAACAACGTGTACCCTCTGCATGGGTCCGGTTGGGCTCTATAGGTCCAAGCCGAACCAACTCCTTAACTTCGTTTGCTTCTAGCCCAAACGGCACGGCTGGGTGCTGACTTTCGAGCATACATCTTTGTTCACTCCTGGAAAAAAGTCTTCATCCACATGCCGCGGAGCCTTCATCCCAATTTTCGCAGCTCCCTTTCAGACCGCTCCCACCCTCCCTCTGGCCCTGGTGCTTCTGTCCCCCAGCGGACGAATTTGCCCCGCTGTTCCCAAGGCTGGGCCTGGCCCAGGAGCACTGTCTCCGAAAGTTTCTGGGAGCAGGGCCGGCGAGCGGTGGTCTGAGGCCCGCATCACCTGCCGTGAACAGCTCGACACCACAAAACCGTAGGCGAGCCTCAAGCCGAGCCTCCGGAGCACCTTCTGCAAATCACGAAGGCACGGCGACAGCATGGCTGTGCCACTTGAGATTGAAAACGCCGTCCCACAGGCCTCGCTTCTGCCTAGGACGTAGCAGCGTAGCACATAACAAGAAACCACACTGCAGATTCGTAATCACGGCAAGTCGGCACATCCTGCAAGACGTGTTCCTGCCCTTTTAACTATCCACTCTGCGACATGAGCCTTTCAGCTCCCTGGGGTTTTCGCACTGCCTGCCGATGTATATGCCGTATAGGCCTGGAGTTTGGAGTCATAGCACTCTCGCACAAAAGCCCCGAACAGCTGAAACTCTCAGTCAAATTCTGCTCCAAGTGAAACGGTGAAACCTGCTTCATCTCACTCCCAGGCCGCCTGTCCAAGGCCAAACGACTTCTTGTTAATGGCGGACCTCGTTTACAGTTATGCTGCTACCGCCTTCTTCATGCTAATCTGGCCTTTGATTGTGCTAGGGGAGGGGATTCTGTGCTTATGCTGCAGGATGCCAGATAGTTATGGTCCTCCTTTCTTTGTGCCGTGGGGGGGGGGCTTCGTCGGCACAGGGGCAGGCAACCAAATGTACTAAGTGTAGAACCTGCAGCTGCACATCATGCATCTGCTGCTTCTAGCAGACTTGCAAGTTGTCTATTTCTGCAAACCAAAACTACGACTACTGGGTAGAAAATTCAGGCTCAACCATGCCGTACATCTACCCAACACACAATTACGATGGCAACATTCTAAGGTCTTATACATTTACCTGCAACAATATATGCAAGAAACACGTATCGGAGTGGAAGGGTGCCACAAGGGGACAGCCAATGGAGCCTCGAATGCAGAGCTCCGAGAAGGGGAACACAGGAAATCGGGACAGAAGATACGACACAGCAAAAGACAGGGAACACCGGACAGGCATGGAGGGCAGGGAAAGGGGATAGAGGCAGATAGCCACCGCAAGGAGAAGCTTGCAAGCGTAGCTCATGGACACAGAATCACGTCGGCATCAACACCCCACATCCCTCATCGCAAAAATAGCGAGTTGGGGCAGGACAATGGAGTCGGATAGCCCGGGACTCGCAAACGATGTGGACACTGTGCAATTAAAGGGTCAGCAAATGGGTCAGGGAAGAGTGCCAGGGCACAGGTACGGGACAGCCGACAGGGACACGCTGGAAACAAGGGACGGACGGGGACTTTAGAGAACTTTAGACTCATGGGCAAGAGCGGAGGAAGAAAAGCAGGCGGCGCGATCAGGGGGATAAGCAACAACGGACAAGCAAGTCATTTTGGGAAAATGCAGCTGGTGATAGGGCATGGATTTTCTTCTTATGCCGACGGTTTCTCCCCTTATGCGACCGGCTTTTCCTTATGCTGACGGTTTCCCCTCTTATGCTCATCTGGCTTCTTCTTATGCGAATCTGGCTTTTTCTTATGCGAACCTTGCNTGCCAGGCACGAGAGAAAGCAAGCTATCGGGGAAGCCCCATGTACAGGGTCTCCTTTTGCAGCAAGCTATTGGGGAAATCCCATTCGAGTGGAGAAGTCCCATTCATTATAGGGTCTTCCTCTGCAGTAAGCTATTGGGGAAGTCCCGTTTATACAGTCTCCTTGTGCAGCAAGCTATTGGAGAAGTCCCATTTGTGGGCTGTCTTTTGCAACAAGCTATTGGGGAAGTCCCATTTCTGGTGTCTTCTTTTGCCGCTTGAAAATCAACCTTGATNGACGTCGGCGTGGTCTATGCATCATGGACACGCCTTCATGATCCTCCCGTCGCAGGCTTTCCAAAGAAAGGGCCATGTGCACGACGCACGATGCAACGGAACCTGGGATCCGATCGCGACCTTCTTCTGCGATATCAGATCATGTCCACATCCTGTGTCCATAAGGAACTTGATCTTCTTGCGAAGGATGACTGGCAGGACCATGCAACGAAAGATCCCTTTGTCGATGACTCTTTTGCTGTCCACCGCGTTAAGGTTCCTCTCCATGATCTGATCCTCACCATCATAGAATGCTACCTCCGCAACTTGTGGGGTCCCAGGCAATCTGACGTAAGCCACGCGATCACCCTCTTCCTCATCGTTGACCATGTCCTTCATGATCTGTGCTTTGAGCCGTG